>JAJHUR010077479.1:0-30734 GCA_027495735.1 Lutjanus campechanus | reverse complement strand
AAAAACAGCAAAGTTTGAAGGGGCTACCAGCCGCAGCATCTACGTGTGCCAAATCATTAATGCCTCCTAAATGTCTCACAAAGACATTCCTAGTGTCCTTTAAGGGTTAATAAGCGTGTTAAAAAACTGGATAATCCATTACTGTACAGCTTCTTTGCCAGTTCTTACCACATTCTCTTTCCTTATCACATGAATGCCAGCATGTTCCCTATGAAGAAAAAAGAAAGTCTCCCAAAGTTGAGTCAGAAGGCCAATGCAATTTTCATTTATATGTGCCTTTGTTGCAACCACATACATTCCCTCTAGTGCTCCAGTACCAGTCTCCGTATTAATAATGCAGTGTGAGGTTCAGGTTTTGGGAGAGAAAATCAATGAACATTTGTGTTACATGAAAGAGCATTCAATATTGTCAGCCTGTTGAATGACAAGGCTTTGGGGAAAAGACTTCAGCACAAGCATTTCACAACTTTAAGTGCATGAGGTTGCACTTTCTGTACTGTAGCTGGAGAAACATCACATTAAACACCATCTCTCCAAGTACTTATATATATTATATATGAGAAGCGACTAAAGGGGAGTCAGGCGAGGTAGATTCTGTGTGATTAACCTTCATAGATTGTTACAATTATGCAAGATGAGGATACCATGAGTGTCTGTACTGTGCAAGACAATGTTTGTGTGCCAGCTTTCCATCATCAATCCAGGTTCTCCGACTAGAAGAGAATGCTAGAGTTAAATAGACTGTAATTATATTGTGCTTTTGTACCTTAGCAGACAAAGCGTCTCACAATTTTTCCTCTCATGCACCCATTCATACACACTCACACACTGATGGTGGAGGAACTGCTGCTGGCCTGCTCATTGGGGGCAACTTGGGGTTCAGTGTCTTGTTCAAAGACACTTTGACACATGCACAGGAGGAGCCAGGGATTGAACCGCCAACCCTGGGATTAATGGACAGCCCAATTTACCTCCTAGAGTTGGCTCGTCTACAGAACCAGAAATCACAACGGCTTTTTCTTGAGACTTTTGAAAGTTGCAGCAAAGGTACACATCCACCTCTGGCTGTGTGCAGCTAGAATTTGGGTTCTTGTTAGCTGCTTCATTATTTTCATCATTGGGATGCTGAAGCTGTGTCTTCATGGGGCTCATGAGGCTTTAGTTTACCCTAGAGCAAACTGATTATTCTGTCTTCACAGCATTCAATTAAATTCTAGTTGAGAAAGGGTAATTTGCGAGGGTTGTTAAGCTGAGTTGGTGGTCTTTCAGGCAGCTAGAGTTTACAGGTGTTTCTCAAGAGATTTGTGTAAATGTGGGTGAAGTTTGAAAAAGTCCTGGACCATCTGAAGTTTTCTCAGTCCAAGCAGCCTGTGCTCTCTCCCAGTGCTTAAAATGTGGCAACTTGGTCAGTGCTCCCATGTTTCAAACTATGACACAGTAGGTACCCCTACAGCATAAATTCTGGAGGTGCCTATGTAGCATTATATTTTAAAGAGTGAAAAAATCTGCATATGAAAGAGATACAATGGATGGCTGAGTCAAACAAACAAACACAGGACTTTCACCCAGGAGACTGGGGTTTGTGTCCCAAGAGTCAAAGCTGACTTCTTTCTTTCTTTTTCTTTTTTTTTGTGAAAGTCTACCTGGATGTTGCATATTTATTATTGCTTACTTGACTGTGAAGCCCTGCATGTACAAAACTGATGTTACATGCACACACATACATTGACGCGTGTGGTCTGCAGTGTCATGGTTTGAAGCACAGGGCCACTTACCAAGCTAGCGTATTTTACGAGTTGGGCTTATGAGCACTGTCATTGTGCGATGGTGATGTCATTTGGAGCCTGTGCAGTAGTGATCGGGGTTGGAGATGTGTTTCGAGTTCCTGCCGGCTCAGTTGTGAGCAGGGCTAAGCTGTCAATCATGGCATAAACCCCCCCTTTTATAGCACTAAATAACTAAATAAAACCACACTGATCAGAAAATTTAACCCCCGAACAAACATCAGTGAGATAAGAACTACCTAAAATGATAGAAACCATCTTTGGGGAAAAATTTATTTGACATGTACCCTGATGTTTTAGTTTAGCCCATGTCCTATCTCTTAACATTAGGGAGGCAGGATTTACAACCTTTACTGCAACCAGCCACCAGGGGGCGATCGAGATTCTTGTCCATTTCTATATGCCGTCAATGGAGAAAACATGCAGGCCACTAGCCAGGTTGCAAAGGATGATACCAGGTAGATACCCAGGTAGAAACTCCATTTAACTTTGTTTCGGTATATATCTGGTCAACTTATTGCCACCCAACTAACTTTAAAACTCCACCAAGCACATAAAATAATTCTCAACTATTTGTCCCAAGTCTACACGTTACCCTGTGTGGCAGTCCCTCTGCAAGACCAGCTCGTATGTGTGTGAAAGCGACTGCAGTGTATTCTCAGAAATCGAAAGCCTGTGTAAAGCCAGACAAGCCCCATTAGGACAGATCAGGCCCTCTGGTAGGCACAGGTCTCTTTGTCATACTCACAAAAACTTGTCTCACAATAAAAGAGCGGATATTCAGCGGATATCCCACTGCCACAGAAAATACAAAATTGGGTGATATCATGCACTTTTCTTGTGACCGGAACAGGATAGTTCTCTGTGTTTGTGTGTCACGACAAAGGAAGGGGGAGGAAGGAACCGGTCTTTTGAGTGGAGTCTGGCAGCAGCAGAAAGTATAGAGTTAGTGGGGAGAAGAAATCCATTTATCTTGCTGGTGGTTGCAGGTGTCACTTTGGGCTTATACAGTGGTTACACTGGAAAAAAAAACCCGGTGTTGCCATCAGGAAAGTGTTTTGTATCTACAAAATGAAACTGCTATAGGTTACATCCATCTCTTGATACCAATGTGCTTAGCTTGAAAAAGGATATGAAAATTGAAAAAAAAAAGCCCATACACTGAAATGCCTCAGCACAATCAATCTCACAAGCCTTTTCTCCCATTCTGAATCAAATCATACAGACTACACCCACAGAAGAATTTATATTGGTGTTTAATAAAATATTTGGAAACCCATGCTCCAATATAAGAGGGTCTTATAAGAAAAAATCCTGTCATGTGCCAAGATTATATATTTATGATAACAATTTCAGAATTTTGCCAAATGTCTGTCAACCATCAGGATATGTGGAGATTAAAGTAAGTAAATAAAGTAGTTCAGATTATTTGAAGATGGGTTGCGTTAGGTACATATTGATAGTCAGTGTTTGGAGTTTTGAGAAACAGAGTAGTACCAGCATGGAAGCAATGTACTGCTGTGGATGAAATACATAAAAAAAACACCTAAAAAATCAATATCAAGGTAAGTGTATGCTGTATTTAGATCATTTTCAATGCTTTACCTTGCCACGAGATAGCCTTTCCTGGTAGGAAACATAAGTTATAAGCCACATCTCTCTCTTTTGCGCAACCAGACTCCTTTTGCAAAATACAGTAATTATACTGTATATTGCACAACGCAGGAGTGCTGGTCTCCCACTGCCTTGTTAATCTGTGTTATTGTGTAACTTTGGTGAATCCGAACTAACTTTTTAAAATGTCAAAGTCACCCAATAACTCAAAGGCAGTGTTAGATGAAATAGCTGATTTTGCCAAAGGAGTCTGGTTGTTTTTGGAGAGAGTGATATTTGGCTTATATAACAGCGATTTCCTATAGTCTGTCCAACAGCAATGTAAAGTAGTTTAAATAATCTAAATAGAGCATACACTTAAACTTATATTGATTTTTTTTTTAGGTGGACCTTTTTTACGTGGCTAAAATACGTTGGTAATACTTTACATTAAGGGTACATAAATTAACATTAATTAATGCAGTATTAAGCATTAATAACAGTTAATTAATAGCTATCTCTAGTGTCCAGTAATCATTTACTAATGGTGTTGAGTTAGTCATGTTAAGGATAGTATTAATTCATACATTATTCAATAGTTTATAAAGACACTATTAACATTGGTTAATACCATTAAAAGTGATATAATAAGCTTTCAGTAACCACTCACAAATATCTCTTGTTAACATTAATTTAAGCTTTACATGTTAATTAGGTTACTAACTATATATGGTTGATAAAAATATTAATTAACATGTACGTCATGAAGTCATTTCATTAAGAGAAAAATGTTTTTACGAATGTTTATTTAAGGGTAATAATTGTCTCCATACTCTTTGCCTCAGATATATTTTTGGTCAAGGTTCAAATCAGTGGATACTGGTCTACATGTAGAAGTTTGCTTGTTCCTTTAGCTTCATGAAGATGTTCATTAACTTACAGCCTAACCTATAATTTATTGTGTGTGTTATATAAGCATTACTTAATCATAATTAAGCATGTATTAATGCTCCAGTATGTTTTTCTGCTGACCCTGTCCACAACAGTACATTGCTTAGCTACTTATTGTACAACAATACCCCTGATGCTTCCCCAAACAGGGTTGTGTCAACCAGCATCTATTATGGTTAATACACTGGCTTATATTCATCAAATAAATGAGATTGTTATTCTTATTTATAGACACGTTGGTGTAATTATAAGAGTCACTAATTTAAAAGTGTTTAATAAAAAAGGTCCGTGTATGCTCTTCTGACCTTACACATACTGGTGCTTATCCATATAATTAAAAAGTCTAAATTACAAAGCAGTTTGGGGACATATATTGATTAGAGGTCTAGATTTTACTGCTGCATGACTAACCATGGCATTTATTTACCTCTGCAAATGAACACTTTACATATAATGTCTGTGATGTCTATTTTACTTTCTTTAAACTGGCAGTGGGGCTTGTTTCTTGTGATACTGAGTGGCCACAGCTTACTGCACTGTTAGCCACTCTATTGATGTCCTGTTTGCTAACATGTCTGCCTACTAACAGAGAACGGCCAAATAAGGCCATCTATCTTAGTCCAAATGAAAACTTTTAGCCAGGTCAGTGGCAGCAGTGGCAGGCAGCCAGCTGCTCACATCAGATCGTTAGTGCCAGGAGCTCGACTTTGATCTCTGTGAAAGGATTGAACTTACAGCACCCCTGTTCCTGCACAGCGGCACCCTACAGCTCCCTCACCCAAACACACACTCACACACACTTGCACGCACATGCACACCCTCACATCTGTAGGGCGGAGCAAAGCCTCTGACAGCTTCACTGAACAAGCAGCTTCCCTGTGCTAGTTGGCTCTAGCTTTAGGGCCAAGACAGGTGGTGTTTGAATGGGTGTGTGTGTCTGTATGATAACAAGGTTCAGGAACTCTCTCTTCTCTCATGTCTGCTCTTTCCACTTTAATATCTGTCATTCTGTATGACTTAAGGTCTTATGGCATAACACTCAAAGTTTTGGTCAGTTCACTTTCTCCACTTTTGCAATATTATGAAACACCTAGACATCATGAAAAAAAACAACAACTCTTTTTTTATTGTGCTTGAAATGAAAAAAAAAAAAGTAATTGTCATGAAAACATGTCAAGACGTTTTTTTCCTGTGTGTGTGACAGGTGTATAAGTACAATGTGTGACATTTACGGTCAGCATGGTGCATAGGAGTTATTTTCAATGTGACAGCAGGTTGTTAGAGAAAGCAGAATAGGTGCTAAAGAGATCAGATGAACAGTACTTCCAGCTTCTAGCTTCATTATCTCTGTTCAGTGATGTGTTTTCGCATGTTTTTTTAATGCCTCCGCACCGGCAAAAGCCGTGACTGGAGGCATTGTGTTTCAGGTTTTCCATCTGTCTGTCTGTGTGATCTCTCAAGAATGCCTTAAGGGAATTTCTTCAAGCTCTGCATACAAATTCATACAGTCATGACATATCTAATAGGATAAAATGATGGCGTGATGACAGTTTTTTATCCAAAAGGTCAAAGGTCAACTTCACTGTGACGTTATAATGTTCGGCTCTCTCTCAATACACTTGCTATTGCAACCCCCTAACAAGCATCTGTCAGGTTGGGAATGACAAGCTACTGGTTGCAATAGCAACTAGTGGCCCCTAGTGAGTGTCACAGGAATTATATAATTATTAAGCCACCGCTAAAAAGACAATGTATAGTTGAGGGGTAAAGGAGCTTTCCAGAAAAATAGGTCAACTCTTACTTCATCAGACCTTGGAAGACAAAGTGATCTGACTGCAACAAGGTGAATTTGGTTATATGCCAGTATAAGATCAATCTCAAATCAGGTTGTGTCTCTTGAGTGTGCACATATTACAAACTAATTATGTTTTAGAATATGGCTGTGGTTCAGGGGTAGGTTTAGGAACAGAAAACACTTGGTTAACGATGGTGAAAGATCATAGTTTGTGTTAAAATGATCACTAATGGGATTTTTTTGTCTGGGGATTTTTTGGTCAAGTTCACGGGTTTTCCTGTGCAGCCATAAATCATATGATGACTCCCTAAATTGGCACTCAGTCTTTAAAACTTTGAGAACCCCTGCTTTAACACATTCGACAGCTATGATAATTCCCATGAGTCTTACAGTCCGGCAAATATAATGATATCTGCTGGTTCAAATGATTCTGTGAAGAGGTAACATTTCCAAATGAATACATTTGTATATAACTCAATATTTTTGTCAGAAATCTTAATTTGTCAGGCTGAACAATGCTTGCCGTTTTAATGATCTGCACATATGTGAGGTTAACAAGGTTTAAAGGACATGGATTATTCAATTTTCCCAGATGTCCTGGGAACAGGACAGTGTAAGGACAACCTCAAGACAACGGTTGACTTGAGCTAATTATCAGGTCTTTTCCAAATGCCTTTGCCTCCAGCAATAACCCAGGCAGTAATATGATTCACCTACTAGCAGCTGTAGCAAAGGTGGTTTAAGAGCCAGGGTAGCAACAGGGATCTAAGAGGTGTATTGGTATTCAGATAGGAGCCAGCGTATGGATGTGCTGAACGTTGTTCCCAGAGGGGAGGCTGTGAATGCTGGAGGAAAATGCACCTTCTCCAGCCTGAGCTGCCACCAAAGGCATGAATCCATGATAAGGTTGGTGGTTTTCTAGGCGATACAGTAAAAAGCTATATATTGAGGCAGTAGGGATTACAATATTGCTGTTTATGATTGCATTCCATAGCAACCCACAGAGAACTGGATGAAATTGAACCGAACTAAGACAGCAGAAAGAATGAGGTTTAAGAGGTCAGGAGCCATAAATCATGCCAAGTTTAATAGTGTTGGGACTGACACGAGCCAATATCTGCATCAGGTGCTGGTACTGATGTCATTCGCTTATTGGATATTGGACTGACATGACCATCTACAAACTACAGTAATCCAGATCCCTTAATAAAATAATACAATTTTAAGCCCTTATCTAAAATCTTGCTGCATAGATTAGCTCATTCATTAGTAATTAAACAGTTCAACAAAGTTATCCATTTGTCCCCATATTTTTTGGCTTCCAGAATTCTTTGAGCTCAGGCGGAGCTTGTGTTGCACCATAAACCTGCTGTAACGTCACATGAGAGATTCTGCAACTGAGTGAGCCAACTGGCTAACTCAACATATCCTTAGGATATACTTCTGTCTCAAAACACTGAAAAAAAACACAGAAAAGCAACATAGCAACTTGTAATGTGTCCTCAAAAAGTCTAAAATCCAATCAGAATTTTGCACCTTAAATTGTCTTAAATGCAATTTTTGGTCTTAAAATTTGACTGGATTATGAAGATTACATCACCTTTGTAAAGTTGCATTTACTTACATTTACTAAATTGTATTGATCACACTGTAACAGCTATAAAACGAAACCAACATTGACACAATAACCATGAATGCAAACTGTGCAGCCTGGTCAGAATTAGTCATAGCCAGACATCTCTCCACAGCGCTCAGTGCTGGAGAAGGGTCTGGCTCCACACATTCTGCTATAGGGGATAGATATATCTCTTGTATATATATTAAATCAATCACAAAGATCTTAGGCAGAGCTGAGCCCAGGATGCAGCAACAGTTTTGTTGTTTTAGGGGAACATTTGCATGAAGAAAAGTGAGCTCTGGCATTAAAATGATTGCATTACAGCAAAAGAAAAGGTAACAGCTATTAACTCATGTTGTTAAGTTTACGTTCGTACCATTAACCTCACAGGTGCTAATTTGCCTCTTTCAGTGTGTAGGTTGCAACAAAGAGATGGTTCTTGTTTCCCAGGGACTTTGAAAACGTAGACATCGGAAGCCCTGATGCCACTCTAAGCAAGCGAACACCTTCAAGCGTGGAAAAGATGGAAAGTCTTACATTATGCGATTCAGATTAGCAGATTAATTAGGAGCAATATGTAGCAATTGCACACACAAAAATGACATTAAGTCCAACACTTGTCAGTTGTCTGTCAATGTAAATTTAAACCTGAAAACAAAAGTCAACTGCTCTGAAAATACACAAATATCTCACTGCCTGCCAAACTCTATTAATTCTATTGCTCAATCTAATCATTATAAACATCTACTCCTCATAGAAAGATTAACAATGATTTCTTACAACTCATAATCAGACACTTGCACATTTGGCAAACATTTGGCATTAATTTTTTTTTCTATTTAATGTGAAATGGGCAAACAAAAACAGTTATTGCAGCTTGGAATAGATATTCCATTCCAGGTACTGAAATCCGATCGGAACTGAAAAAAAAGTGGACAGGTGCATCTCTAATGTTTAACTACGTTTCAGTCTGTAGGATTTTAAATTATATACAGCATCAGAAGAGCAGAGAACACCATGAGTAAAATAACTTGTTTGGGATATTAATTTTAGCAAAGGTCTGAGAGCTGTTTGACAGTTTTTATAAGTGGATTTTTCTTTTTAAATATCCATGAAAGCAAACACTTTTTTATATTTGAGAGTTTATGTTCCAGACTTAGCTGGCAAGAGGATAAATACCTACTCCTATGGTTCACGGCAGCAACAAAGCAGCATCCAATCAATTACAGCAGTGTAGGGAGAGACACAGTCCAGGTATAAACAGACTAATGGAGCCACCAGTAATGATTATTTTTTTCAAACAGGAGGAAAACATTTTTTAGCCATCTTCTTTCATCACAGTGTTAGTAAATGCATATGTGGTAAGGATTTGTGGAGTTACAAAAAGAGAAACACACAGACTGGTGCTCTGTGGATAAATGGACGCAATAATGTTTAATCACTTGCTTTTTTAAAAGCATCAATCATGCTCCTTCCATGGGGAGAGTCAGCAGAATTTTTGTGCGAGAAATAAAAGCCCACCGCCTTCATGTCCCCACTTCACTGTCCTCCTCCTCAACATCAGAGATGAATCGGGCAAATAGAAAGGAGTAAAGTGGAGCTTGACAGCCATCTGGACAACAAACAGCGATGTAATACACACGAGGATGGAAAGGCATTTAAGCTAATTAAATGGCGGCATCTCTAACCCAAATGGTCTTCTTTCAAGCTGACAAGCATGGCACTGCTTTTGTGCAACATGTCAGCTGCAGAGACACTTCTTTACTTTGGAAGTCACACCAGTGATTACTTGGTTTTCATTCCTATAGGTCATTGGTTTAATTATTGTAAGAGCTATCAAAACCAATCATGCCTGTACATGAAATAATAACACCACCTTGATGCATAATTTATCTTGTGACACAGACTTTAAAAGCCATTTAGCTGAAAACGGTTTAAATTGTACAAATGTGTCAAAAGTCACTGGTAAAGCAGAGGCAATTTGCAGTATTTCCTAGCCAGAAGCTGTTTTGTTTGTAGGCCAAAGGGTCGCTTTGCAAAGAGGATCAGACCAACTTGAGTGAAACTAGAGCATGTTGAAAAAAATCAAAAGGAAAATCTATCTATCTTAAGACTCCCCAAGAGAGGTTAAGTAGATGTGACAAAAGAAGAATACAATGCAGAGAAGATTAAAATGTGGTGTCTGTCAGCCTGCACCTCAGGGGCCAGAGCCCACCATTACCACCAAGTCTCATGGGGAAGAGGGAAGGCGGAGAGATAAAAGAGAGAGTAGTGTAACATTTCAATGAGTTTTGCATCATTTCTCTTGCTCTGGGCAAGGCAGGAAGCTTAGAAATAGTTATGATAAAGAACCAGTGCAACAACACAAGTTCTTGATTTTACAGTGATGAGTGACTTAAGTCTGACATGGTGATGTTTGACATCAGGTCAGGTGAAATATGTCCATTATAGTAGAATACAACCTAACATGATGTTCACTTGAGGCTTAGGCTGGCTTTACACCGTGATATTTACATGCAACTTAATGTTTTGAAGCTTAGGTGAAACTAAGTTGAATTTGGGATGTACTGCGTAAAACCCTCGGCAGAACGCTTCAAGTTCAGTTGCCAACTGTGAACGTGTCAGATGATATCAATCTACCGTTCATTTCAACTAATTTCAACTTGACGATGGCTTAGCAGCAAACTGAAGCAATATGCAACCTGCAACTAGTTGCGTGAAGGTTCACCATTTAAAGCCAGCCAGGCACAGGAAAGGGTTGTGATCAATCACAGTGTCTGTGATCAATCATCCACAGGCGACACGTTTGTTGTTGTTGTTTGGCAACGCGCTTGTTATTCCACCCCGTGACACCTGATTCAGTGATTAACGTAATTGCATGTTGCCTTTCCAGATCTGATGATCTGAGCCGTCTTTCGTTTTAGGCTATTTTAATTAACTTTAGCCTGGCTCGTAGCTTCTTACTAGCTAGCTTTTCACAGTCCCAACCGACTCGGCAGTAACATTTTTTCCTCTTCTGTGGCAGCAAACTCAACACACGGTCTTTCAGTTGTTCTTATGCTGCAACCTGAACTGATCTACACACTTTACAGTTAACTCAAGTAATATTACTACCATTCATAGCATGAAGCACTTTTCTGTGGCTCTATGTTGATACTTCGCTCAGTGAAACTTCTCACAACAAACAGCATCACAGCATCCTTAAAAGGAGGATCAGCCCAGTAACACATAACAGCAAAACACACACAGAACCTCATCATGTAACTGAAATATTGAGAATAATATAGCACATGCTATATTATGTTTGGAGTTTTGAGAAAGTTGCTATTGCATTACATTACTGTTTTCAGATGCATTAAATACTCTTCAAAAGTTACCTGTTTCAGTCTGGCTGTTGTGCAGCCAATTTAATATGTCTACTGTCTCTACCACTAACTGAACGCAGCTAAATCCCAGCCACAGAAGATAATGAACTTTATTTATACAGTGCTTTTCAAAATTAAGATAAAGTGCTTTACATGGTTGACCCAGGGTTAAAACATTTCAAGTGTGAGGCAATAAAATCAGGTAATTAAAACAATTCAAAAATGAAATAATAATTATAAAATGGGCGTTAAAAAAAACCCCAACGATAAAATGGTAATAATAAAACAGTAAAGACATGTTGGCAATAAAATTGTGTGCTTGAGTTAATAAAAGGCTTTTTTTTTTTAAATGGTACATTTTGAGAAGAGATTTAAATTTGAAGTTACTGATTCAGCAAGCCTCAGATCCTCAGGCAGGGAATTACATATTAAGGCTTCGGACTCTGCAAAATCCGGGGTACCTTTGGTCTTGAACTGTAGAGGTACAACACTAAAGATTTGGTTGTACTTTGCAGCTGTCCGGAGTGGAAAATAACAATATGGCATTTTAAAACTATAAATGCTAAACAAACCTTCAGTCCTAAGCTTTTCCCACATGGAAAAAAACAACAAAGACAAATGAAACAATATTTTTCAAATAGGTGAGGAATTACTTCCTTTGTAACCTCTTGTAATTGCTGTTACTGGATATTTCTGCATTTTGTTATGCAATCAGCTGATTACAATTTATTGATTATTGTTTTGTTAAGTCAATGTTTCATGTGAAGTCAGAGAACTGAGTTTTGAATGTGCAAAATTATGGGTTGGCTGGAAAAATATGGGCTGCTAAAATGAAACACTCTCCTCTCTCCTGTTTGTCCTTGAGTCAGGCACAGACCCCCTAACTACTCCAGCTGAGCTGTTCACTTATCAACAGTAGAAACTACGGCTGCACTGGCAGCTTCCAGGTGTGAATGTGGACTTAGATGAATGTAAACAGAGCTGGCAGATGAGCAAGCACGCTCAGTCAACTTCCTTTGACTTTCAGCAGAATTCTGTTACGCTCTCTTATATAATGTTGCCGTAATATTCATTTCAGTTGTTTCATGCAATGCAAATATGAGCTGAAGTTTAATGCTTGTTGGTTGTGCATGACAAAACACGCTTTAACAGCTGGCTCATTCAATTTTCATCAAACTTTTTTATTTTATTTAGTTGTCTCTTCTTTTGCCTTTCTTTGATTTCCATGCTTGCTTTCAGGGTGTTTTGTCATCACTCAGAATTTTTTGTTATCCTGGTTCATTGTGAACGAGAAGAGATTGGTTTTATATTTTGTTTTTTTCCCATTTATTGTGTAATGAAAATATGATACAAAGTTAATAATAGTCTGAGGGGGAACAGCTGTTGGAAAAAGTTCAAAGTTTACAACCCAAAGCCTTTTTACATGCTTCTATGGGTTTTTCAGTCCACACTCTATTTCACATCAGAAACAAACAGCATATGGGCAAACTGTAGAGCACAAATGTTATTCAATTAAACTAAGTCATGCTTGAGTCATAGCTGATTGTTTTTTAGAGTTGTGCAACGCTTGTTATGTTGCGCTGTTTGAATAGTTGGTTGGCATTTCCATCTGTCAGGCACTCTACAGACTCATTTTAAAAGGTTCATCAGGTACAATCAGCTCACATCTACCTATAAATTGCACCATAAACAAACCACAGTGTTTAATCAGTCATCACTGTTCATTTCTGTATTTTTTTCCACATGTGTTGTCTAAATAGTTAGGAGAAGGTCATGCTTTTTGGCACTGTGAGTGCCAAATATACTACAGTATAACAAGAAAAGAAAATCAAGAAACGAATCAAAGCAAATCTGATTAAACTCACATTTGCATCTAGAGGAGTCTCATCAATCAATGCCGCCTTGCTGAGCGTACTCCTAAAGGCCATCCAGCGCCCAAGGACTCTGTGGATTTATTTTTAGGTCGAGGGTAAATAATTAAATAAAAAGCTCCTTAAACCCCTGACCTTTTGTCAATGCCTGTGATTTATCCTGCGACTTGACACACAGTCATTTGAATTCAATGATGGTGCTCATCCCAACATCTGCTGTGACATTTATATTTATAAATGATTATATCACACAGCTGACAACATTTTTCACTCACAACTGTGACAGTGGCTTCAAGATAATGCTATTTGAATGAGGGGGGAGACCGCAAAGTGACTTGTGACCTTGCTGTTGTTGTTGTCTCATCATTCAGATTTTACTTTTTGGAAGATTTGTAAGTCCAGACAGATACAAAAGTCATATGGATGCAGGAGGCGAAGAGATGCACAAAGCACTATGCACACAAACACACAATGTTAGGTCACATAAGAGGATTTTGCTTTGATTTCTATTTATTTCCTTGAGGCTCATGCTAGTCTTAACCATGGCTGACACATACCTTAATCTAATGTCAATGAAAACATCCATCTATCAATTTTCTGAATTGATAATCCTGTTCAGGGTTGTGAGGTTGCTTCCAGCATACATTTGGCAAGAGGTACAGCTTCAAGAGGTTTGAGAAGCTGCCAGTGTATCACAGGACTGACAGATAGATGAACACATTCACACTCATATTCACACCCACAGTCATTTAAGAGCTTCAAATTCACTTAACTTGCATGACTTAGGACAGGGGGAAGAAACTGGGCCACCCAGAGAAAAAACAGTACTTAAAATGGCATAACATGCAAAAATTTTGCAGTGAGATGAAATGGCTAACACTGTGTAACGATCCCTCCTCTACAGACAAAAAACATTTAAAGTCAAAATGAAATGAAAAATGTCTTTTAAACCCATTAGATCACATCCCCAGTGCACCCATTATACGGTATATGCCAAAAAAATCCATTTCTGTGTATTTTTATATTTTATATTTTATATTTTTACATTTTTTCTTCCTGTTAACAAAATAAACTAGAACTAACCAGTTTCTGCCAATAATATCATGGCATCCACCTGTGAATCAATCCTCAACTTTAAGCGGTGCAAAACTAAAGCAGCTTCATTGGTTAGCTTGTTAGTAAAATATGATATGGCGTTGTGTCTTCCAAGTTGTTCGCCACCTCAAACCTTGTTCTGTTTCTTCTCTTGGTTATGGGCCGCTGGATACGATTTATTCCTTTAGTGGAAAGTAGTATCTGTGACAGCAGATTATGTGCAAGGTATTTTACAGTGAACTGCTTCAGTAGCTAATGTTAGCTACATGGAGCAGCTTCAGCCTCACTGATAAACATTACTGTATAAAAGCGCAACGGTCTAACACAATTTAATGCCACCATTCACTGATTTGGGTGAACTTGGTACATATTTTATAAACAAAATGCTGTCTGGTTTTCCCTCAGATATCCTCCACCTGCTCAGTTTCAACTTTGGGTCAGAGTTTCTGCCAGCCTCCCAGTGAACACAGCCAGAGCAGGTCTGAACACAGCCTCCATGACCAAGAGGGAATACAGTGCTGGTGTCATCTACCAAGTTCCCTGATGCTTTCCTGAGCATCCAGATTGCTTTACTTGTTTTGCTAAAGTAGGTTGCATTAACACTCACTCAGCACTATTGGCTACTGCAACAAGTTCCTCCCTAGCTGCCTGGTTTTACAGGAAACACATTAATATGCAGAAGCAAATAGCACTCTGATTTCCATTTCATGTGGACTTTAATTTGCACCAATGGTAATGAAAGCAAAGCTGGGGACACCTCTTAAAGTCCCCTATGCTCAAAAATATGTTTTTCTTCTTCGTCCTACAGCTGGATATTTGAGCTTCACTGTGCAGAATAATGTATGTGTGGAGTCTGACACTAGAAGGCTGTTTTCACATTCATCTGCTGAATGTGGAAAGTTTCTCTGTGCTCATTGAAAATCTTATTTTAAGGGGTGGGCCTATGAGCATGATTTGTGACATCACAACTAGTTTGGAAGCCAGTCTCGGTACTGAGGAAAGATATGCAAGTGAGGAGACGGATCTCCTAGTTCACAAAATGAAAGCGCAAGAATGCACAATATATGGAAACAGCAGGGTGCCTCCAAAACAGGATTCATGTGTAAATAGTTTATTTTACAATGCAAAAAGTAATACAATAAATGAACCGTAAATGTCATGGAGATTGCTACTGGTTATGTTTTACACTGAAGCACCTTGAAATTCTTTTACGTTTGTCACAGGTTGGGAAAGTTACAATTAACTGGTGTATTTCCCAAAAAAATACCCCCTTGTAAGACATAGTTCACAATCAAACATGCACATGGAAATAAACATATAACAAATACTTACACTTATACAACAGAGCAGGCTTAGTAGAGAATAGACTATCCAGCTGTTATATAAGCAGCCCATGTTCCAGATGCCTTCCCCCTCATCTCTCTCCCTGCCAGGCCAAATTGCAGGACAGGGAATTCCTGGAAGATGACAGTCTACATTTAAACATCACATGGGTGATACTTCTAGGCATGCATCAGTGTTTTGTCTACTTTGCGCTTTGTGTATGTGTGAGCATATGTACTGTATGTGTGAGTTTAATCCGCAGTATATAGAATGTGCAGGCATGTGTGTTTGATCTATATTATAAATATAGGACGTAGCTGTCCCTTATAAAATTGAAAAGATAAAACTGTGATTATTCACAATGTGATGCTCATTAGGAAATCAATGAATTGTCATATGTTAGTGTGTATATGTTTGTCTAAGCAAATGTACTGTATGAACTGACCATATATCCATGCCAGCAGTGTAGGTAGTAGCTCAGTCCTTTTCCTGCTGCAAAGGGAGAGGGGCTACACTCTCTACTTGTGTTGCCCTTATGCGAGGTGCTGGCCAGGTGTTAGTATGGTTCCACCCCTGGCTGAGCACTGATGGGTTAGAGTTCTTCCCACAGAACAAGAAAGTTACATCATATTGCCTTTGTGCCAGAACAGAATTTTGAAGTAGTCTGCCTCTTTGGAGTCTCTGGATGGGTCTCCAAAGATTCCACTCTGCCAGAGCACTTATGTGCCACTTATGTGGGTACAGTGACAGGATGACAGGAACACCTAGAGGGGATGATTGCAAAGGACGGGCCGAGCTGATCTGAATCCATGTGATGTTTTGTTATTGGATGTTTGTGCTAGAATAAGGTAGTACATAAGTGCACCTGGTACCAAAACACTGATGACAGACTGATAAAACCTTGTAGTTGTATCATATCATCTGCGAATGTATGTCTGGCAGGTGCTTGGAGTTGTGGCCAGGAGGTTATTAGTGCCTGTCATTATGACAACACAGGAACCCAATGTCGGACACATTTGGCCTCAAAGTGATTCTTGCATATCATCAGATCACTGCAAACCTCAACTGGACGTGTTGGGGAGTGAAAAAAGTGAAAAATTCCTGAAACCAACTGATGACCCCTTATGCTGAGTTAAAATTACAGGATTGAAGCCCTGATTTTCCACTCGACTCAATTATTGGAGATGGCGGACAAAAGCCCCCAGATAAGAGGCACATAGATGCTTGATTGCTATGTGTGAACTGTTCAAAGACACAAGCCGAGAGCTCGCAGACACCTGAAAGATTAAACTTAGATGCTGTATAGTTTGTTACACAGAACCATCTGGGAAGTTGTACTTGAAAGTGTTTGGAAAAAGTTAAGCACTTTCAAGAAATAATTGGCAGATGACTGAATCAAACATCTGTCTATCGCAGGCTAACTTAAACCAATCAGATCAATGACAAAGAACACGGTCAAACTCTTGCCGAAGCCAATCAGGAGAAGAGCAAAAACATCTTATGCAGCAAGAAAAGCCTTCAGTGCCATTCTTTGCTCCTCTATCAATGAAGAATTACTCTTACTAATACTTTTTTGCTATCATCACACCTAAACCACACCCATAGTTGCCAGTGTTTCTAATAGGATGCTGATTGGTCTGAACCATCATGGTGAGGGCCACAAGTGCATTAATTTGAAGCCTGGCAAGATGGACTCTTGTGATTGCATGAATGCAGCTGCCTCACAATGTAACTGAAAGATATTAGATACGTTGTAAAGCAGTATAAAGCTACAACAGCAACATACTGTATACTGATGCTTCAGTATTAATAATCTAATGTCTCTTTTTGTATGTGTTTCCATGACAAAGTGTAGTTTGGAAACCAGACAGGCTCATGGAGGATTCCTCTTGGTGAAAGAGCTTGTAAAGTGTGATTCCCTGTCACTGATCACTCATGTTGTATAATAAGCACAACAACTTCAACGTTCTCGAATGCAAGACAGAAATTGTGTAGTGTGGACAGTACATTGCGATGCGACAACTTTTAAAGTCATGTAGTGTGACAGAGGCATCGGTGGAAAACTCTCACACTCATTTGCTAAAAGGCTTTGAATATTGCTGCCATGTCTGTGCTGGGATGGTGCTAATGGACTGTCTGCCTAGGGAGTGTGTTTTATATATATATATGTACATATATTCCACTGCTCAACCTCTACCAGGGCGCTGAGAACCAACTGTCAAAACTTTTGAGTTAGGAGGAGCACTGTGAATGCTAGTTATGGAACAATGGACCATGCCTTCATTCTTCCAAGGACATCTGAGCAAGCTTGTGCCAGGAAAAGACTGATATCAGTGATGCAATGGGGTTGAAATTAGTTTCCTTCACCGGGTGAGTCGCTTGGAAATTTGTTAGGAGCCTGGAGTAGATCTGCTACGCCAGTAGGATTGAAATGAGTCAGCTCATGTGGTTAAGATATGTGAGTAGGATCCCCCCTGGATTGGTCCCTGTGGAGATGGACTTAGAACATCAAACTGGGAGCAAACCCTTGCAGGCAGATCCACAACATGCTGGAGGGATCATTTATGTCACCTGGCCTGAGGATGCCTCAGGAACCTCCAGAAGGCCCGAGAGGAAGTGTCTGGAGACAGTCTCTTGGCGTTCCCTGTTTCCACCGTGGCCTGAATCCAGACGAGCATTGGAAAAAGGCTAGATGGATGAATGTGAACACAGAGATAAGACACATGTTGCTGGTGATATATTCTCCCAGCATCTTGTTGACATTTAATATAATATTTCAACCTCTCAAATTTTTTGAGTTTAAAGTAAATGTCTTTGTACAAATTTCTGTCCCAACCCTTTTATGCACCCAAAACACTTTCCTAAATACATCATAAAATATATGTGTATAATATATTTTGCAGTATGTTTGCGTCCATGTCTTGTCTGTGTTCCCCCTATGGGAGTGACTCAGCTGTGTGCTTGGGTGAGTCAGTGGGACCAGGGGGGAGTGGACGGCCAGTGGAGGAGGAGATATCTAAGGCACGCAAGCATGGGCCTTCAGCCCTATGGGGAGAGAGAGATCCAGTTTTCTCGACTAGACAGGTCTGACACTGGAGCGACATCGCCTCGGGGTGCTCAGGCAGGGCCGGTCACATGGAGAGAGGTAGTGTCAAGGGCATGTGTGGTAGAAAAAGTGTGCTCCACCAGCCATCAAAGGCATGCACACATTTAGGTGTATAAACATGGATGTAAATACACTCCTACAGCACTCAGGTAGAAATATGCTGATAGGCACACTGCACATTGACAAAATAATTAATCAAATCAAATCAAATAATTGTCAGTATGATGTACAGAAACAGCATTTAATTCAAACATTGATTGGCTCCCCATGTAAGCAACTAATTTATCTATCTTAGCTTCTGCTCTCCAGCCAGTCTATGCCTGGTCACTGCCTGTTGTCTGTAAGTCTAACCACAACTGAAACAAAGACTAACTTACATGGGCATTTCTAAAATAACTTCAACACCAAAATATTGCTTTCCCCACCATTTTACAAATACGTGATGAAGTGAATCTGCGAACACACCAAAATCTGAAAAATTGTGGCAGTGCTTATACTGACAGCCCTTTGTGTGACCATCCCCTGAACCAAGCCTGGACCTGACAGATCAGGTCATCTACGCAGCTGATAGATTGGAAAAGGCAGCTGCCGAAGGTACTGTAAGACAAGCAGAAGCCCGTGTGTGTGTTTTTGTGTGTTTGTGTGTGTGTGTGTGTATGAGTTGGGGTATAAACATATCTTTTGTGCCCCTCCTGTCACAGCATGTTTCATCTGCCAGTGTTTATATCCACATATGCTCAAAGGCTTATTTTGCCTTTCTGTGTTATTGAAGGTCTCCATATGATTTTGACACTGTATTTGCAGATGGTATGAGTACGTGTAGTCTTAATCCGACTCAGTCTTAAATTAGGGCCCATATGTTTGCCACTTGACGGCAGCGACTGAAAAAGAAAAATGAAGAATGAACCAGTTGTCAAGATGACTGAAAACTCATCTGATGAAATGTGAACCTTAAGGGCTCGACTGTGTGTCATGTCAATGCATGTATTCCCTGCTCTGACACTCCACTGCTCCTGCAAAGCTTTCGATAGGTTGTCAAGTTGAAATTTATCAGCAAGAGTAGAATATGTGTTACCTTTATCTTTTTTTAAAGTTGCAGCTGAAAACTTTGCGCATGTTGGTTGCAGATTTTACACAGCATGTTCATGTGTTCCGTCTCAGCCAGTCTGTGATCACTTTACACCAGTTAATTGCTAGACAAGAATGACTATATTTGATGATTCTGTAAAATCCTAGATTATGTTAGAAGACAATTTTTTTTACACCTAAGTAAAAAAAAAAGTACTTAGGTAATGGCATTGGTTATTGGTGGTTACTGTAAATGAACTATGGTTAAGCTTTGGTTAGGGTTAGTAAACTAAACCACTTCATGCCAGTGCAGTGTCAGGGAAGCTACTTTGAAAGCATAGCTTTGCAAGCCACCAATTACATAACAGTGGAAGAAGTTGAACTGCAGCAATGCTACCCTTGGGAGAAATCTAGCTTTGGTTCACTAAAACTACTTAGAAACATACTTGCCAACCCTGAGACCTCAAAAATCACCATTCATTTTTCTTCACCATTCTCAGCACAGATTTTATGTCTCCATTCTAGTGGCTGATGCATTAACCTCCAAGTATCAACGCATCTCACTCTGCTATGTTAACTGTCAGATGTAGATCAAATCAATCGCACTCTGCTGAAACCCAGAGGTCGACTGTGGGTGTATCATGCTGGGCGCAGGTAATGTGCGCCCCACCAACCTCCTATCTCTTGTATTGAGATGATCAAACTGTGCATGTGCAACTTATAGCGGGAGAAAGAAATTGCACCCCAAGTCAGAAACACGTGACCTATCTGTAACTTTAAACAATGTAAAATATTTTTAACAGCACATTTTATTGCAGATTATACATTTTAATCACTAACTACACAATATTATCCTTGCTCATTTAAAGTAATCTACAGTATATATATTACACAGTAGTTAAGTCTTAGTACTTAGTAGTTAAAGCCACTATGAAGAACTTTAATTTTGTGCTGATTTTGGAGGTCTGTGTGGACAAAATTAGCAGTGTTTTCACCACCAAAATATAACATCAAAAATAAAACTATCTGAAAGAAAAATCTCCTGTTTCTTTTTAACTAGCTACTTATTGTACAAAAATGTAGTTGTTCAGATCAATCCTCCCCAACACTGTCACTGTTTGGGAAGAATACAGGTTTCACCACTGATTACTTGCTATCCAACAGTTTATAGTTATTTGTATTTCAACCTATTTTGTGGATTTAGATTGTTAGAATAAGTGAAAGTTGAGTTTCTTTCTTTCTTTTTTTTCAACAATTCACAACATTACCAGCAAGCCATCCAGGTTATCACATTTCCTGTAAACTAGCTGCAAAGACAACCCAGAGAAGGAAAATGGATTGGGTCAGTACATCATATTCCTTATTGTATCTGTGAAAAACACTCTTATCGCCATCCTGTGTGTGTCTCTGTGTGTTTAGGGGGGTGTGTCTGTGGTAAGATATATAAACAGGTCTCAAATGTCTGACTGTCACAGCACGTTTGACTCTCTCCAACAATTTATATCCTGGTACAAGGTGATACGGTTGTATTGTGGGGGGGAAATGTGTATAACATTGTGTCATTCCTGTCTGCATGCTCCATCAATCCTGTCAAAGCTCATTGCCACAGTTCATCTCGAAACCAAACTGTGAAACAGACCTTGTAATGGTATTGGCTTGACTTATCAGGCTTTGATTATGTCTGATAGTCACTGAGTGCTGAGCAAACAATGATGTGAGGGGCCTGGGCCTCGTGTTTCACTCACTCTTATTTCATTACTCATAAATAACAATGAGACATAAATGGTACGGACGCAAAAACATGATGCTGCCGCTCAGGAAAACAGGATGTGAGGATACCTGCAAGACCAGACCAGAGAGTCTGGATGAAACAAAACACCAGAACAGGTGGTTGCACCACAGGGAGATTCAGAGCTAATGTGTATGCGCTGCAAGTAAAGTGTAGATAATCTGAAATCACAGGGAAAACTCTTAAATCTTTTATCCGAGCTATAAAACACATTCTTTTTTGGGGGGGAGGGAATGCTAAGTAGTTTCTAAATAAGGAATGTCTCTAAACTTTTCCAGGCTGTTTTAATCAACATCAGCCAGACTGTACTCTTATCTGCAGAGTAACCCAAAGCAACAGAGTGCTCTAATTTCACAGATTTAGTCACAGTGAAGAAGTCAGTTACTGTGAGAGATTAGAGATTTAAACATCTTTACACCTGCAGCTTTTTCTCCCTGCAAAGCCAGCATGCTAAAAAGGAACAGAGTAGATGCACAGCGTCCACGAGGCTCTGAGGGGTAGTAGGAAAGTGGGATTATTCACTACAAAAGAACTTGAATGACTTTTAGTTTCCCAGGACATGGCTGCTAATCTTTTGAATGTGACGGTAGAGTAAAGGCGTAAATGGCTTCTGACAGGACTGTAGGCCATAACCCCACATTATAACATCTTTAATGTCTAATGTAGTTTTTAATGTCCTTTCTAATGACTCTTGCCTCTCACTGACTCTTGCTGGTTGTTCTGACCACTTCTGACAAGAAGCTTTAAAGGGACATTTCACCCTAAAATCAAAAACATATTCTTCCTCTTACCTGTAGTGCTTTTTATTCATCTAAATTGTTTTGGCATGAAAGTTGATATGACTCAACTATAATGGGACTAAATGACACTGTTTGTGGTGCTGAAAGTGCCGAAAATACAATTGGCAAATTAGCACCTGATCACTAACGGTGCAACCATAAACAAGCCAGCAGCTGTTACCTTTTTCTTTGCAGTGATTTAGACATTTTGACTGCAATGTGCAAATGTTCCACCAAAATAAATCCCCCCCACAACTCAAATTAGCAGCAGGACCACATCTTGTCCTTAGCACCACTCAAGATGATTGTGATTGGTTTGGAGAAATACAAAAAAAAAAACCAGCATGTTTTTTCCTCTGAAGCAGAATAATACAGTATGGAGCCACATCTTTCTCCAGTACTGAGCTGCTATAACTTCTGGGAAATCGATATGTTTGATAAATGAATGAAAATGACCCATTCCATGAGTATGATTTCTGCCTGAGTAATGTCAGAGCAATGATGGTTGTTTTAAAGCAAAAAAACAACAACAACAAAAAACCACAACACAACTACCTTGACCCCATGCTAGTTCATGATGTCATCAAACTACATCTTCTGTTATTGTTTTGATGTGAGAGAGATCCCCAAGCATATTTTCCTTAAATGGCTCAGGCTTATTCACTTGACATCCAAATGAAATCCTGTTTTATTATGAGAACATACACTGAATGTATATAAGAAATCTAAGCCGACCTGCACCTGCCACTGAGCTGCTCCTATCGCTGTGATATAAATAAACATGTATGAATACCATGAAATCCCATTTGAAGTTATTCAAAGCCAGTCAACCATTCATCTATATGCTAGGCCTATAATCTGAAATAAAATGCACACGTTTCCCCGCTCCCCCCTCGCCGGTGTTTTCCTGCGTCAAGAGCAACACCTGAGGCTTCCTTGACAGAACTGAGACCTTACATGACCTGTTTTATACTGTATGTGAGATGGTGAAGATCTCAGCTCAAGAAACAACTCAACAACTTAACCTCTACCTCATACTTCAGATATGATGAATCTTTAATGATCCCTGAGGGGAAACCAGCTCAACTGCATCAGCAAATAGCAACAGGACACAGCAAAGAAAAGTAGAATACAAAATAGAACGGATAGAGAGATTATACATAGGGAGACAGATGGATGCTGTGGGGAAGGCTTCTTGATCTCACTTCCGAGAAAGCTTACATTTTGAAGAAAAGCACTGGTACTGTGTATACAAAACTGTGCCATACTGTGTGCTGAAAAAAGATCTAAGTGCTTTCTATATACTGTGCATTACTCGCATTCCAACTGTGGCTGTTCGGGAAGAGGTGTAGTACAGTCGTATGGCTGCTGGCAAAAGTGTGATGCTGAAAAGAACAATGAAGGTGATAACTTTAGAGGGTGTGGGAGTTGGGTAGATTCTGCTCAGGATGCAGTACAGTCCTTGTTCTCACCTCTGTTGCTGCCTGCAGGGTGCCAAGCTCAGCCCAACAACAGATCCAGAGTTTTCTTCTACTCTGGCTCCACAGTACATCGACACAAAAAAAAGATTAGCCATTACAAACAGGTGGAACACATGGCCCACTGACTCCTGTTGCTGATCGAGACAGACTTTGTAAAATTCTCCATCACCTAAATATGACTAATAAAATTAAAAACCAGTAAGGTATTAATAAAATCTGGCTGTGCAGTAGATATGATTCACACCAGGAGCTTGAAAAATGGAGTGTGCTGCTTAGTAAAGTAAAGAAAGATTTTCCATAATGACTAAATTAACCTTGTATTGATGCTTTATGAATAATTATAACATCATCACGTGCATTTTCCTGAAATGCCCTGTGGTTTTTATCCCAGCTTATCTCTGTACATCTATTTACGAAGTCTGTTTGCTGTAAGGGGGTATGAAGCTCATTTTAGTTCATAGGCCACGTACAGTACAATTAGATCTCAAGTGGGCCGGAGCAGTAAAACAACTGCAAAATGAGCCATCCATTTACAAAACAGATGATGTACAGCCTGAGATGTCTCAGAAAAATAAGTGCAACATTGTCTCCAAATATTTCTAAATTCAGTCAGTCTATACAGTCATTACATGAACTGTATTACAATATACAGATAACACTGAACAACAATACAATATTTTACTTCTTTATAATTCAAACAACTAGTCAAAAGTTTCAACAGGTAGATAGGGTTCAAGGTTCGATCTTTAAATGAGACCACAATAAGTATTTGTTGTTTTTTCTTTTTCAGACAAGCCGTGTGTAATTGATGACTGCTCTGCAATTTTTTTGCACATTGAAAAGAAATTCCGTGGACCAGATTGGACCCTTTGGTGGGCCGATTCTGGCCTGCCGGCCATATGTTTGACACCCCTGTTCTAAGCAGATCCTGCTGCTTAGTGAGACCTGGTTGCATTTGGCAAACTGCTCGTGGTGTATCAGCTGAGATTTATCCTCTTGGCTATGGGTGACCAGCTGTATGTGACCTTGTTTTTCAGCTGTTGGGTGTTTACACCAGCACCCAAAGTGTAAATGCTCGACTTCAAACTTCAACACCAGCTGATGCCATTTCTGGATCAGAGAGAACATGTAGTCATATCTTTCTTCATGGTACTCACATTAACATCTGGTATTTTAAAGTTTGTATTTTTTATTGAATATTAACATGAATCTATAAATCTAACCCAAAATTCAGCACATTGCAAAGCTCCAGGAAGGTCAGATTAAAAGCAGTGGGGAACTTTATTGAAGGACTACGGGAGTCGCAGCTCCAAGCGTCAAGGGTCATTGAACTTGAGTTGCCCATAAAGCCTGCGCTTTATGGTGCCTTCATTTCCTGACCAATGTACCTTGTCTACAAAAAGACATTGTTCAAGGATGTCATACTGTGTCAGGTCTTTGCTCTTGCATTGAAAAGCGGATATAAGGCTTTTATGTCAGTCAGATTTGTGGTCAACAAATGGTGAAAGACAAAGTCAAGTGTAATTCTTACTCTGAAATGCTTCATGTTTGTAATGAACCTCTGACAAACATCAAACTCTGTACACTTCACAGAATTTTAGTGGCATTTTAAAGGTCTAAGTGCTTCCAATATGCCATGTTTTTCTTTACTCTACTGTATGTTACCAGAGGCTCAATAAGCAGCTGAAAATAAATGGCTTTTTGAACCTGAGAACTCAGCAGGGATTCTCTTTGAACACTGAACACCTAGATGAGATTTATGACTGTTTTGGGGGCATTATTGCTTGATGGGCAGCCTTCTCAGCCTATCACAGTCAGCCCTAGAAGTTGCAACTTCTTTACAGCTCCGCACACTTCTCCCACTTCTCCCACTTCTCCCACTTTCACCAAATTTGTATTTCAGTAGCTCAGTAACTGGCAAGATATCTGATCTGTGAGCAATATACTCAAAGCAAAGCTTCAAAATGTCTCTTCAGAAACCTTTGGGTTTTTCTTCTATGTCTCTCCAAGTCTATGATCATGTAACCCTGTCTCCTACCAATTATTGTACAACTGTATGCACATATCTAACTATTCTGCATTAGTGATTTATGTTCAGTGCGTGTGGTTCAGCAAAAAGTGAGGTTTGTTAGAGCGGTACAGCAGCACAGAACTCTCTTCATCCTAAAGACAATGTTTGAACAAAGGTAAATGTAGAATAATGGGAGGTGCAAATTACACATGCAGGGCACTGTGCTATAAATGATAAGCAATCACAAGGTAAATAAAATAAATGATACAATATATAACAATATTATCTTGAAATGGTTCATAGTCATGTAAGTATTTGCTTTAAACACAAGTTTCACAAGTTTGCATGATGGTCATCATCGTCATTATTTTCTTAATTTGCCTGTAACTTCAGTCTTTCTCTGACCTTAACCAAATAGTCATTAACTGTAGAACAGGGGTCTCAAACTCAAATTAGCTTGGGGCCACTGCTATTATTTTCATCTCATGGATGGCCACTTCAGTGTTCAAGTAGTTTCTGAAAATTTACTTTTTTGTACTTATTCTTTTGCACACGTGTGCCAAGACGTGCATTTTGCTTGAATGCATAAAAAGAAATGACACTGTTGTGAAAAACTAACTAATTGTCCTAAGAATTGAACGAATGAGAAGAACTCTTAGAAATGGTCTAATACTGTCTAATTAAGAACATATTACATTTATTGTTTATTTCTCATTTAATAAGTACTACTTGTTACATCTTGTTAGTGTGCTGAAAAACGAAGTGCATCCATTCATGGTTTTAAAATAATAGATGTATATTCAAAGAACAACTAGACCACATCATATTAAGTGACAAGTGGTCCACTGAGCTATAGTTCCCTATAGTCCCTTTGCTTGAAGTCTCCTTTTAATTTTCCCTCTTGAGTCAGTGTTCATTTATCAGTATTAGAGAAATGCTTCTATGATCATCTGTATATCCACTGCAGGTTAATAACATGTTACCCTCACTTGTCATGTATGTGCTGTGATGCCCCTCCCCACTGTCTAGGAGGTTGGCTGACTTGGCCAACCTCAAGAGGCAGCTAGCTGACATGGGAGGATTGTCAATTGATCTTGTTCACCCTCCAGACCATAAATTTGGCCCATGCGCGCTCTCTTCATGTCTGATTCTTCCAGTGACTGTAATCTTCCCTGCATCACTTCTTTTCAAAGGTTTACTAACATAATTTCATGACTAAAAAAATGTAAACAGCAGTTTTTAATTAGCTGTTCACTGGACACAAACTCTTCTGTCACTTGCAATTGGTCATTAATACCACCGATGAAAATGGCAAGCTGAGCATTGTGTGTTTTTCCTGTGCTTTTGTCGAGCAGAGAATTGTGTTTTTATTTCAGTTGTATATGACGGAGTAGTTTAAATTGGTATAAAACAACTAGAAAAAGAAAAAATGCAGCAAAATAATTTTCCTGGCCAGATTATATCATATTCTTGCCATAACATCATAGCCTGGCTGGAGTGGGAGTGGGGCTTGGTCACACAATTTGAAATTCCTGTTATAGAAAATCAAATATATAATGTATGTAAGGAATAATTTACAGTGAGTGAGTCATTACTCAAGGTAATTCAAAACCCCTCCTGCATGACCCTTCCACAGTTTATTTCACATTAATGACCTGCTTATTGTACATTGTCCCACACAGGCCTCTTACACAGCTAATTTAAAAAAAATCAATAATTTGACAGAAAACATTGATTTAAAAATTATTTTATTGATTCAAAATTATTTTATTCCTTCTGCTAAATCCTCTAGAGTCTATGATCAGAACTACGTCCCTAGCAACTGTCCGTTAATTATAGCAGCAGTCTCCAATTCAGAAATAACAGACTGTAGAATCCTGTAATTAACTGAACATAGTTGAGTATTGAACAAAGCTGTGTAGTAAATCATTATATTAAATGGTTGTCAATGCCAAGGCTGCCTAACCTCAGCGCAAAACACTGTCCCCTGTTTCAAGGGTGGATGTTTCCTGGTGGGGACAATAAACATGGGGGTGCACGGTGCAAAGGGGAGACGAAAAGACACTGTGGTGCTGACAGAGGAGCGCTGACTGAGAATACAACATGTGTGAGGAAAAAAAATTACAAAATAATAGATCTGTGTATATTTATATTTCCCTGTGATGGTCAGAATAACTCACTAGATTTGCTGCTAGTCACTTAATTCATGTATTAAATACTGGGGAAAAAAACTGGCAGTAAAAAGGGACTCATGGCTGGTGGACCAAACCATCTTTCAAAACTTGAAAATGCTTTGTTGTGGATCTAGCACAGGTGCTTTGTCACAATACTGAATCTCACAAACTAACATTAGACACCGACGGACAAGAGTGGTTATGTTTAATTTTTTTGATCATAAATATTGCTAGGGACAATTCAGTAATCCCTGGATATTGGTAGAAACAGCTTTGCCATCATTGCTGCTGTTCAAGTGGACAGAGAGTCATGATTTGAGTCTTAAACTTCACCTGAACTATTCATCTGTGAACCAAAATAACTGCATGTATTGCAGCATAATTTATCGGAGCTATGGTTCAGGTTATATCAAAAATAAAAACATTAAAAACTTCCTCTTTTAGTACTGCAGACAAATGTAATGAACACAGATATCTTTTGGATCTGCGAAGAATCCCAACTGAATATGTGTTGTTAAGGAGGAGACTGCAGGCAGTTGTGAGCTGTGTGGGAATTTAAAAAGCATGAATGTCAGAGGTCTCTACAGGCTTTAAAGTCTCTCCTAATTACAGCAGTGAGAAATCAAATATCTTCTTATTTGTCTTTTACTTGCCCTCAGTCTCCCATTTTGTTCTCTTTTGGCCTTTTGAAGTTGGAGATACTAAAGATCTATTAAATACTATTATGTGGGACAGTGATTTTACAGGATTAGGATTAAGTTCCATTTAATCAATGAGAAACTTTTACATATGGGACTTCAGATATAAACAAATAAATTAGTAAAAGTGCGTGTAAATGTGTATATTCAGTGGTCCTTGTGCATTTCAGATCCTATTCATCATCTGCCTGTGATGATTGTGGATTGGAGTATCTTGACAGTAAGCCTTGGTAATTAATCCCTGTTTTATACAGAGTGTCTTGGCTAAAGGAAGAAGTTATGCAACCAACCCTCTGTTACCCCGCTCACACTTACTGAGCCCGAGCAGATTACATTTGAGCTGTTAATGAGGGGTGCAGAAAACCAGGCAGAGACATGCATGCACAGTTAAATACATGTCACAAACATCAGAAAAATCCCACATGCGGCCGGAGAATACCTGCACTCACACACATGGACGTTAGTGGTCGCTCCCACCAGCCAGCCCGCAGTGCTAACACAGAGGGCATCGTCTAAATTAATGTGAAAGGTCAAATTATTTTATGGCTGACATTTTACAACGTGCATCATTGATTGAACAGTTCAGAAGTCATTAAATGTCATCTCTAATGAAGCCTGTGGTATATTGATGTGACACGGTGGTGTCTTCAGTATCGCGACTTTTTAAACATTGTGAAAAGAGGTCACTCTAATAAGATGTCACAAGCCGTTCTTTTTAAAACAAAAAATCAAATTAGACAAAAACTAGAAATAATATGTTCTTCATTAGTCATTAAACAAACACAACTATACCCTAATTAGACAACATGCACCCAACTGTACATGAATAATCAGCCCCCAAATGACACCCATGTGATTCCCAGTTCATTACTGTTACTTGGCAGGTCATTTGTCTATTTATCAGACATCACAAACATTCAGTCATATATACATATATATATATATATATATACATACATATATATATATGGAATATACATGTATGTCGGACAGATTCTCAAATGGTGACAGAATGTTTATAAGTTGTGAAGAGTTTGACTATTTCACTGAGAATCACCTCATTAGTTTTGATCAGCAAACCATGTGCAAGTGGTTATTGTGGCAATTTCAGACAATTACTTACTCTTCTGCACACATCTGCCAAGACGTGCAATTAACTTGAATGAATGAAAAATTACATTCTGCTGTGAACAACAACCTAGTTGTTGAAATAAAGAACATGATATATATATTTTTTCTAATTTAATACAAAGTGCAGCTTGTTATGTCTTAATAGTGATCTGTAAAACGAAGTGCGACCGTGCATGGTTTTAAAGTAGGTACATTAAAAGGACAGCTAGACCACGTCACATTAATTGACAAGTGGTCCCCTGAGCTATAGTTGTCCCTTTACTTGAACTCCCCTCTTAATTCTCCATGTGCCTCTGGAGCTATTCATCCATGGTGCAGAAATGCTTCTATGATCTTCTTACAGAATTTACTGTATATCCACTGCGGGTTAATAACATGTTACCCTTCCTTGTCAGTTATATACTGTGATCCCCCTCCCACTGTCTGGAGGCTGGCTGACTCACAGGCAGCTAGCTGACATGGGAGAGTCACCAATTGATCTTGCTCACCTTCCAGGCCATAAATTTGTCCCATGTGTGCACTCGTCATGTCCGACTCTTCCATTGACTGTAATCTTCCCTGCTTCACTTCTTTTTAGTTTGCACCTTAAACACCTCTCCAGCACGTCACCCACACGTCCATGTGCTGTTTTTATTGCTGACGTTACTGACCTACAAACCCCATTGTTTGTTTTAGTTTAACCCCAATTTTGATAAATTCTATTTGTGAGTTATTGAGAATTTATAGCAGCAGGACAGTACAGGTGGGATTGAGTCAAATTAAACTGCAGTGGTCGTGTTCAAATGTAATGAAAGAACATAGGCTGGCATTCTGGAACCTCTCACTTCATTTTCGCACATTTTGGTGCAGACTAAAATGCCTCTGGATGCAACTGAATATCCTTACAAGCAATGAGATAGATTTGTAAATTCAACACACCAAATCCTGTCAGACATATGGCAGACTTCCTCCATCTTTCTTATCACCAAATGTTGTAAGTGAAGTTGTTTGCTCTTTTTTTTTTTTTTTTTAAGAGAAATTATACTATGCAGTCTGTTTAATCCTGATGTGATTGCAGATTTAACAGAAACAGTTCCTCATCAGCCATCAACATCATCACCAT
>JAJHUR010077478.1:0-16246 GCA_027495735.1 Lutjanus campechanus | reverse complement strand
CCTGCTGGCATAATGACGTCATGCTGTTATGCCCAGCAGCAGCAGGCATGGCTGAAAGCAGAAGTAACTTGGTGGAGGAGTAACCCATTGTCTATGTCTAGACTAAATGTTACATCAGCATCACGCTTGTGTGACGACGGCGTTCCCACTGAAGCATCTTTCTATATAGGCTTCATCTTGTCTGCATTTCAAAGCATCCAGCAGCAAATAAGCAGCCAGATGTTCTGTGTACTCAGAGCAGACAGGTGTTGGTGAGCAGAGGAATTAAAGCGTAGCAGAGAAGTTGTCTAGTGGCAGTAAATGTACAGTTTGCCAACAAACAATGCAAAAGAAGTTCCTGTGTCTTGCTAACCAGTGGCTGGGTGAAGAAAAGTTAAGAGAGTGAGCTGCTCTACCAAGGTTAGAAAATGTGGATAGAAAACGTTTTCTGTGTCTTTTAACGAGGCATCGACCTCAAGTTTACATATGTATTGTCTAAAAAAAAATCTAAATAAACGCTTTATGTTGTGATTAGGCCCGTTAGATGCAGCTGGGACATGAGACGCACAGAGCTGCACTGATTAAAATGAGAGCATTTCTGTTGCATGAGACATGTGAGGGAAAAACATGTCGATAGAAGGAGTTGGTTCCAAAAAGTGGAGCGACTTCGGTAGTGTTGAAGTGGTTTGATTATAAAAGATCAGATGTACAACAAACCACAGTAATAAATGTAACAACAAAGGGGACAATACTAACTAAACTAATATCACCACCTCAAGCAGAAGTACTTGTTTTAAATCAGCTCAATCAGCAGCTGTTGTGACTTTTAAAATAAAAATATTTTTCACTATTTTATATGCTCAAGAATATCATTATCACTGAAGTATTGTGATATTATTTGAGGTCCATAACAGCCATCCCTTTCATCAGTATGGAGCAAACAATAAAATGGTGCACTGGTTCATGAATTAGATTTAGGTTATAATGGAGTTCATCCAGAGTCTCATACATAGCTGCAACTCACCCGAGGTTCACCTTATTCACCTTCAGCGCTCTTTGCAAAGTTTACAATCCTTGTTGTCAGCATTTCTCCATCCACCATCTCATCCAAATGCAGCATTTTCACACACTTTTTTTTTTTTCTTTTCTTCTCTGATTGCAGCATAAATTACCAAGGCAAACAGTTTTTGATGGATGTCTGTTTCTATTTTTGATAAGTCACACTCTTCCTGCTGGTTTTTTGGAGGTTGTCTCTACTTAGTTTTCATCTGTTTTCATCATGTGTTATTCTTCTATCTGAATCTCAGGACTAAAATAATCTGTGTGCACGTTGGTGTAAACAGTTATTATGTGTTGGATGTTTAGTTTCAGTAATCTCAAGGTTTGTTCCCACCTTTCACAAATCACGCCTATATTCTCTCTTCCTCACATTTTCCTTCCACCCGGTCTTTCTCACCTTCTCTTCAGGTACTCTCCTCTCCACAATCTGCCAGCTCCACCTTACTCTGGCCCTCCCTACCCGGCTGTCCTGCTGCTGACAGCAGATCACGATGATCGTGTGGTGCCTCTCCACACCCTGAAGTATTGTGCTGCTTTGCAGCATGGCATGGGTAGCAACCCTGAGCAGCGTCAGCCTCTGATGGTCAGGGTGGACACCCGTAGTGGGCACGGCGCAGGGAAACCTACCGCCAAGGCCATCTTGGAGGACACGCACATCTTTTCCTTCATCGCTGAGACACTCAAGCTCAGCTGGAAGGAATGAGGAGAAATATATACAATGAAGGAATTAATGATTTCCTCTTTTATTATTGTGAAAACATACTAAAAATATAGTAAAACAGGAGAATGTACGGGTACGACTGAAGTGAACAGTTAGAGAAAGATTTAACAAAACTAAGGAATGAATGAAAGTCATAAGAAAATAACAACCATCAACTACAGTTCACTAAAAAACTCTGGGAAACTCATCATACTGCCTTAAAGAACTCCTAAATATGTGTTTCCTTAACCAATCAATGCACTAAAAGGTTCTGAATTTGTTCTTAATACATACTGTAAGTTTGGAATTGAATTTTAACTTTGGAATGAAGCATTTTCAATAAACTCTCTGCTTGTACTATTATATGTATGATGTATTGTCTTCTAAAGTAGATCCTATTGGAACTGAATGGTGGAAGAAATATTCAAAAGCATGTCACTGAGTAAAAGTAGCAACATCATAAGCAGGGGTGCTGGGGCAGCCTTGGGTTTTAGGGTGTATTTTTGGAACTTGGGCCTGTGGAGCAGTGGGCTTTTGTTTTTTGGGATACCAGGCTTTTGGACAAACTGGTTTTCAGTCCAGTGGAACATTTTTCAGACTATTGGGGTTTTGGCATAATGGGCTGGTAAAAAAAAAAAGAAAAGCATCAAAAGCAAAAAATAAATAAATAAATTACTCACTGTAGGCAGACATTTTTTGTGCAGCTGATTGAGGTGGAGCAAATTTTATTGTTAGCTTATTATTAATTTAACACTAAAACCAATAATAACTAAATGCAATCGTAATTATGTAATATGAGTACATACATTTATATAGGCCTACATTTACAACTGGCCATGTGAGGGCAACCCTAATGCTGATGTGGCCAGGGATGAAATTGAGCTTGACACCACTGATCTAAAGGTAATAAAATCTGCCTGCAAGCACCATTAAAGCTTGCTAATTATCACATTATATCATGGTGGGTAATCTGCACTAAAACCCAAATTAAATGGAAAAGTTATGACATGATTCCTCTTAATATTTTATAAGATGATCATATTGAATATAATAATCTTTATCTGCAAAGCAACTTGAAACTATAGCTGTCAAATAATTTGGTAAAAAGTAGAGTACATTACGTACATTAATTGAGTAAATCTACATTACTAAAGACATTACTCTATGGTGCAGTTCTCAGATACACCACCAAGTGGCAGTATTGGACTACAAAATCCTCCCGCAAGCTTGACCCTCTACTAACACCTCAAGGTCAAAGGCTGGGTGTCAGTTTAGGTTCATTCTGCTCAGATGCTTCATTAAGGGGGATTGTGGAGTTTAAAAAAAACATAAACAGCAGGATGCACTCTGCTAAATCCTTTATATTGACTATCAGCTGGTCTGTCTGCCTGGTAGGGGGGAAATCAAATCACTGACAGACAAGTAAGATACATCTGTATTAGACATCAGAAGTGGAACACACAAGAATGAAGACTTATATACATAGGGGACAGAAAGAGACGTGTGAAGATCTTATATGTACACAAAAGCCGAGGGATGGAGGGTGATGATAGACGGCAGGTATATGGTGAGGCATGCAGACAAGCGGAGAGAGACTGAAAGTGCACTTATGGAGAGTCTCAGGAGGCATCTGGACAGACAGACGGGTGTTTAAACTGTCAAAAAAAGAGAGACGGAAACTCTCTGCCAGCTTTGTGTCTGCCAGCCAACCACAGAGAGCGAGAGAAGTTGTCCGTTCGGTCACTAAGAGTTTAATCTCTGCTCAGTGGGAAGTTGTGATTTCGTCAGACTGAACTGAACCCTGGGCCTTATCTAAGTAGCACCCTCTCGGTGGATAGATAGGATGGGAAAAGGAGAGGGGAAAGTAGAGATGGCTGCAGGAGGAGGATTTGCAGACAATGACTCTTTGCCACAGGGGCAGAGTAGTTGAGTGAAGCCGGGAAAGACAAAGCCAGTAATAAGCTGGACATATGAGAGACGGGTTTTAAGATCAGGCAGCAAAAAGGCTGTGACGCTCTTCTCCCAGGAGTGTCCCAGAGGATTGGGCAGGCTTTTTCTGCTTCATTTGCTTCATTCACCCCCTCGTCACCTCATGAGCTCACTCCTTTTTTTCTCTCTGTACACACATCACACATCTCTTTTCCTCTGGAGAAACACAGGCTTTTACCTACAAAAAGCCTTGCAGCCATCTCCCAACTCCTCTCCTTCCTCTCAGGTCCCCATCCTGTCCTCCGTTTGTTTACTTTACTCCCTCCATAATGCAGGGATTAATTTCTCAAAGCCGATTTGAGCTGCGGCACGCTTCGGCAAAGAGCGGAGAGCAGAACTTTTGTGCTGGGGGAAGTTTCCCCTTCACACTAGCTTAGAGGTGGACCGCTCTCCCCTTTATGCTGCTCGCTTTAATCTTCACACAGAGTGGAGGGAGCGGCGGATAGAGGGAGGACAAGAAGGGGAGAGGGCTCTCAGCACACAGCTGGGAATCACTAATGTCTTTACAGAGGTGTCGTCTGCTTTCTCATGTGCCGCTTTGAATCCTTTTGCCTCCTTCGCTGCCTCTCTGGCATTTCTTCCTCTCACATCTCTGGAAGTGTTTTTGTCTTTTTCCAACTGCAAATGCTTCTTGTATTATAAGCTTGTATCTTTTATTGTAAGGCTTGAATCTTTTTATTTTCAAGGGATCGTTAGGATTATTTAAAGAGGGGTTGTGTGAGGTATTTATCGCTTGTCAGTAGCCATTCGGCAGGCCCACAGTTTGGAGAAGCAGAGAGGCCCACCAGCATGGAAGCTAAGCAATGTACTGCAGCAAAATGTATTTTAACCACCTGCCTAAAAAAAAATCTTTTAGAATATTTTCACTGCTTTACCTTGTCATCAGCTGTCTTTTTCAAATGGGAAAGCACTGTTGTATAAGCCTAATATCACTGTCTCCAAACCAACCAAACTCCAAAACCAAAATCAGTCATTTTACCTCACAGAACATGGGAGTTGTTGGTCTATCACTGCCTCAATCTGTTAGTTTGTTTTTGTTATTGTGTGATTTCATTTTTTATAAGAGAACAGCTCGGAGACACACAATGACAAAAACAAACTAACAGACTGAGTCGGTGGTAGACCAGCAGCTCCTTTGTTCTTCAAGGTAAAATGACTGATTTCACTTATGCAGTCTGGTTGGTTTGAAGATGGCTATATTTGGCTTATATAATGGAAGTTTCCTGTCACAAAAGGCTGTGTTGCTGCAAAGTAAAGGGATCAAAATATTCCAAAAATAGTGTATGTTAAAACTGGTATTGATTTATTTTTTTTAAAGGTGGACCCTTTCAGTTCACCCAAAAATCTAAAATACATATTTAAACTCTGGCCTGCAGTGCCATTTATCCATCTGGGTTGTTTTGGTGTAAGTTGTAGGAACTATTTTCTTTCTAGTAGAAAGAAAATAGTTCTAAAAACTGCTGCACAACAAAGTCTGTGTCTTATCTTGAGTAACTGTGTCATGATTTATGGAAAGAGACATTGCTGTTGAGTTTCTTGGTCCTTTGAGCACCACAAGTCGAGTACCATCTAGTTCAATTGCATTGCAGAGAAGGCAGACATCTCTACAGCTGATATCTCTGCACCTGAGGAACCTGGTTATGTAGGCATTTAGAGATGAGTTTAAGATTAGCAAATTTAATAAAATGATCAAATTTTGACAAATTTAATTTCCTAAGAACATGGCAACAATGTGCTCTTATTGGCTTCCTGTGCGAAATTTTAATTTCTTGATTAATTATCATCATAAGAGGCTTGGTTGTTACACCCAAGAGGTTACACAATAACTTGAAGGTACTACAAGGATTTCTTAATTGGTTGTATTTCTGGTTATGTTTCAGTTTCAGTTTAATACTGATGCTTTTATATGACCTACATAAACAAACAAGACCTTATACGTGAAGGCAATCTTCACGTTTTTCTGTATAGTTGTTTATAATGGCTGCCACTGGGTTGGATTCTCCTTGAAATCAGATGAAACAAGCCTGTGTTTACATTTCCCCAGACAAAGCCAAAGTTAGTAGTATGTTAGCCAGTTAAAAAGAAAAAGGAGCAGATTGTTATTTAATTAATATTATTTTTGACGGCATATTTTGTGATTATGGCAGCAGAGACGCTATTGCTTTTGTCCACAGGACAACACAGTATAAACTTCCTTGTCGTAGCTTTAAATGTGAAAAGATATAGAGCGCAGGATCTGCATTACAGGTATCAAGTAGATCAGGAAATCTGGTTTGTGTAAAAAACAACAAAAAACAATTACCTTGTGAATTTAGTTCACAAAATTTAAGAAGATTGTGTAAAATGCCCATTACAGGTTCTTCTTGACATCTTCAAATTGCACATTTAGTCCAACCAACAGTCCAAAAATCAAATGTATTTAATTTGTGTCGATATAAAACAAAGAAAAGCAGCAAATTCTCAGATTTTAGACGCTGGAAATTAGGACCACATCTAACAATTAATTTAATTAGCAATAAATAAACTTTTTTTTTATTAATCAGTGAATTGTTTGGTCTATAAAACTTAAGGGAACAGTAACAAATACCAGTCAGTTCCCCAGACCTCTTCAAATTTCTTGTTTTGTCTGACCACCAGTCCAAAAATGATATTTCATTTCAAATTATATAAAATGGAGCAAAGCAAAAGAAAATTTAAATTGGAGGATTGTTTGATAATTGACTGAAAATATTCAATTATTTATCAAAACCTGTACACTTCATTTTCTGGTGTTTGACCAATCAATTGATTGACTGATTGTTTCAGCTCTACCAAAAATGTTTGACATGCTTGACAGCTACAATTATTAATTATTATCAAAATTATTGTTTGTTAATATTCTGCTGATTAATTAATCGATAACTTGATTAACTGACTAATTGTTTCAGCACTAGAAGTTCCCAAGATTGATTCTAAAAGGAAATCTACCACTTTATGAATAACTTACCACCTTGCTGCATTATATGTAATCTTTCTGACTGTCCTCAAAGTCATTTGAAGGCCTTAAACATGTCTTGATTTTGAGAAAGCGCTGGATTTCAGGTACAACAATCTATATTTTGCATTTTGAAACACGATTTGCTTTAATCTCTTGGAAGAATCCCTGCCCGTCTCCCTGTCCCAGTCTCATTTACAGTGAATAAACAGGCAAATCTGATTGAAGATTTACGCTCAGACCGTGAGAAGCCTGATAAAATACCAACCAACACAACCCACCCCCACCCCCTCCCCCTCGCCACGGAGGAGAGTTACTGTGGGATATGATGTTTGCATACTAAGACATCACATTCAAATGAATAGCATTCATTATATTGTACCGCGAGGGAATACGAGGCAGAAAGCAGTTGATTAGGCCCGCTATTCGGCTCATTTAGCATGTGTGCAGCTGCTAAGACGGCTCATGACCCAGAGCAGGCGAGAGTCAAGTGTCAAGGCTATTAGGATTTCATGATTTATATTATGTAGATATGAAACATATTTTACAGCTTTATTTTAGGCTTCATTTTACAAACGCAATTTCAAAAAAGTTGGGACGTTCTGTAAAATGCAAATAAAAACAGAATGCAATGATTTGCTAATCATCAACCAATATCCAAGCATGATACTGTTACCTGCTTCCAATTAACTTGTTTACCTGTGGAATGTTCCCAAAAGATGTTTTTTGAGTATTCCGCAACTTTCCAAGGCTTTTGCACCCTAAGTCATACATCCAATAAGAATAGGACAGAATTTCACTTTCAGAATTTCAACATTTAGCGTCCTTAGTTTCCAAATGCTAGTGAGTTTTGCTTAAAGAAAAGATGATGTATCCCTGTGGTAAACACATCCTTATACCAACTTTTTTGAAATTCCAAAATTCATCAAATTCAGAATGGGAATATATTTAAACAAACAAACAAACAAGAAAACAATTAAGTTTACCAGTTTGACCTTTAAATATTTTGTCTTTGTTCTGTATTCAGTTGAATATAGGTCAAAAAGTATTTGCAAATCAGTGCATTCTGTTTTTATTTATGTCCCAAAATACAGTTGTCTGCCAACATTGCCTTCACTTTTTAAGTAAGAATAAATGATTTTTAATTTTTAGTCGTTCATCTAAATAAATGCATAAACATTTCTTTAGAGGCACCACTTACATTCTGGGTGTTTCAGTCCCTAGACAGAATCCTAATGAGCCTGACATGTAAATATGCTTTTTTTTGTGTTTTCTTCATCACATTCCATCTCGAATTCAAGCAAGAAATCTACGAAAAAAGCCTCCGATAATGAATGATTCAAATCCAGTGTTAGTGCAGCGGGAGTTCAGATGCTGGGGTCTGCGAGGCAGCATCTGAAGGAGGTGATGTTTGATTGCGTGGGAGGTTTAGAAAGCTGCAGCCAGCGATGGCTCGGAGATGAAACTCATTAAGTCTCAAACTCCAATCCTCAACTCCAATAAGACTGTAATATAAAAAGTATGGATCGCTGCTGCAACTGTATGAGATAAATAAAAAGATCTCATTCTCAAATGTATGCCTGTGGACTGTCAACACACTCGCAGTACATCCACAGTGTTATGCACACAAACTCACACACACGCTGACCCATCCGAGCAGGCACAGATGCACACAACAGCGCACTCACTTCTACCCACCCACACAGATGCCCACAGCAATCCCACGCAAAGTTAATTTGCATTTTCAATAATTTCCCATACGCTCAGTCCTAGTCTAAAGGTGGGTGTTGTGTAATAAAGCAGTAAGTAATATCACCTCAGTCCCGGAGAGACAGACTTATTAAGTTCACATGGTAGGCCAGGAGAGGAGAGGTAACAGAAAGTTGAATTCTGTTGTAAGTGGATACAGGGCTTTAACCTCCTAACACACAGATAAGTACGGTAAGTACAAGAGGCCCAGCTAGCCTGAAGGCTGGAGGGATGAGCGAGCTCTAAAGGCCGTCAGTTCATTTCTTTGCACCAGAAGTGAAGTTAAACAGAAGACGGATAATTGGGAGTTTATCGCTTAGACCCCATTCACCTTAAACTGTTTTACTTGCTCAATACAGCTACTCTGCTCCCTTTGGCGAGATACCGAAACCCAAGTTATACTGCAAAGTAATTTGAATGGGTCGATTCACCCAACTGACAACAAAGCCGAACATTTTCTTACTTCCCTGTAGTTTTGGTTTTATTTGGGCAGGTTTTCAGATGTTTGAGATGTTTCTGCTACCACTCCAGTTTAATGATGGTAAATTAAATGTTCACAGCACAGAAAACTTTACAACATTAAGAATTGTTTTAGTGAGACTACTTTAAGTTACTACAAGGAACTTTAGTGTTTTGTTGATTTTGGAGGCCCGTGTGGACAGGGGCGGTTGTGTTGCGTAAGGCAAATTCATTCATAAGGTAATTAAAATAATTGTTGATTGGATTAGTAATAAAAATGACAGCGCTGTACATCCAGCCCTGGCCTTGTTTTTCTTACACAAACCAGACATTCTGATCTATTTTATACCTATAATGCAGATCCAGCATGATGATCTTTTCACATTTAAAGCCACCACAAGAAATTTTGTCTTGATTTTGAAGGCTCTTGTGGACAAACGCAGTTGTGTTTCCACCATATCAATCACAAAATATACCTTGCAAAATACAGTTATTTAAATTAAAATCTCCTCCTGCTTCTTTGTAACTGGCTAATGTGCTACCCACTGTAACTTTGGTTGGGAAAATGTTTCATCTCTTTTCAGGAAGGATCTGACCCGGTGGCAGGTATTAAAATAAATATAGAGAAATGGCTGATCTTCTCACGGATAATCTTGTTAACTTACGTTGGTCAGATAGAAGAATCAGTAATAAACTGAGACTGTTTCATTACCAATTAAAAACTCCTTGCAGCAGCAGCAGCAGCTTTAAAGGAGAAGTATGTAATATTTATTGTACTTAATCATAAAATGACCGTGATAAGTCTGATAAGTTGACATACTAGCTTCTCCAACAACAGTGTCGGCATGTTCTCCTTTGAAATTTTCATTCCTGTCTGGAACATTTCCTTTTGTTTCCCTGCTGAACATTTATTCACTTAACATAGAGTTACAATCAATGCCAAATATTCTCCAAATTACTAAGTGTCTGTTTATGTGTCACAAGAAATCATTAATAATCGTTTTGAATGAGTAGATGTTTATAACGGTTTATAACAGATAAGTTGAGTGTGTATTGTCAGAGCAGTGGACTTTTTTTTTTTCAGAATAATGGGCTACAGACTATTGGCAGTTGATCTACTAACAGTGTGGGACTTGTCATTGCCAAAGTATAATGTTGCACTCATCTTGCACTCTGCACCACAGCTTCAAGTCTGGAGAGGAGTGGGCAGGAGGAAACCACTTGTCTCAACCATAGATTGTATATAAAATAGGGCCTCAACCCATTTAATATGCCGTCTATGGCTACAACTTATTATCTGCTGTACTTCCTGTATTTCTTAATGTTAGCATCTTACATATTGTTCCTTTAATAGTGAAAGTCGTTCATGGTGAAGTCTAGTGGACACTGTTTCTGGAAGGAGATTTTGTTGTTGAATTTTTTTTTTTTTTTTAAATGTGTAAGATTCTAGTGCTCTGAGCACCAAAAATAAATCTCTGTTCACCTCCATTGTGTTGTGGAACTGGGCTGGAAGCACAAATCTCAAATCTGGACTAATTAAAGGTGCCCTGTGGTGTTGTAAACAAACTTGTAAACAAGCAAAAGTTATTTTTATATTTGGTGATTCAGACCAAAACACATTGTGCAAATCCTGTGTTGAGTGCACTTCCTTCCTTATAAAACATTTGCAACTGCATTTTTTTATTTTTTAGATTTTAAATTATGCATAACAACGATCCAGGTTTATTAGCTGGTGGTCGTCTTCTTCAGTACCTTTGTTGATGTATTGTTATTTTTGTTGGTGTCACAGCAGGATGTAAGTCATGCTGCCCACATGGTCGTGAGCATGTGTGTCCCTGTGCAGAAAAAAAAAACATCATAAAAATATTGCTCTATAGTGCTGCTTGTGGTCAACAAGTCCATCACGTACCTTTTAGGGCTACACAGTTGAATGCAATATCACTGAAATCACAATATGGCAAAGTGAATTATCAACCTCCTGTTGAGGTTGACACTGACACAGACTTCCGTCACCTCTGTCACGTGACATACAAAACATTTATTATTACAATTATTTTAACCCAAACCACAAACTTTTCCTCAATTTAACCAAGTACTTCAGTATGCCTAACCCTGATCAAGCTGTTAACCACATCATGGGACTTAGGAAACATTATTAGGGGCTGGTAGTAATAAATCTTGAGTCCAAAATAAAATTTTTGATCTGCAGCTATACATAAAAATATTCAAAAACAGATTTACAAATACAGATGTGGAGATTTAAAGCTCTTAAAAAGCACTGAGGTATGGAGGTATGCTAGACCTTTTCTAAATAACCATTTGGAGACCCCCACCCCCCTACCAAAAAACAAAACAAAACCCACTGTTTTAGTTTAACTGAAAATACATTACAGTACTTTTTTCCCTTGCTGAAACTATACTTTGTGCACAGAAAGGCGTTGAAACAAGTGTTATGGTGGAAAAGCAGTTAATATAAAAGGAAACTCACGGCAGACTACCTAAATTTACTTTATTTTTCTGCTCTGTCTTTGTGTTACATATAAAAACTGCATGTTGTCATTTTTAGCATGTAATGAGCTATATGATGTGTCGGTTATCTGCATGATCTGTTCCAGTTGGCTCTGTCTTTACACAAGAGAAGAGAGGCAGGCACTTCCTTTGCATTGTGGACTCTCATTGGCTATTGTGGGCCTTGGACAGGACATGGAAGCTCCTATTGGCTCAAGTGAGGCATCAATTAAAAGGTCAGAGGCCTCAATACAGAGACACTTGTGAGTGGAGGATTACAACAAATGTTCAACAACAACAACAACAAAAGTGCTGTAATTGTTTGTTTGCTTGTTTGTGGCATTGATTATATCTTGAAATGGTTGGTATTGATGTTGCATGAGATTACATGTTTACATAGTAGCTGTGTACTTTGTAGGATATGAGTTGGAGAGTAAACATCTGCTGGCTGGTTTGTGAGTATTTATAGATGTAAATTATGTGTTCCGGACAGAATATGTTACTGGATTGGATCAACTAGGTTGCTAAAAGCTTCAGTGGTGAGTTGCTTCAGCTTTGTAATTGTTTGCTTGTGGCACTGATTGTATCTGCTGCTGTGATTCTATCTTGAAATGTTTGGCACATTAAATACAAAAATCTCCGCTTTCTAAGTGCATGTTGCATGAGTATACATGTTCACATAGTAGTGTTCTTTGTAGGATATGAGTGGGAGAGTAAACGTCTGCAGGCTGGTTTGTGCAGTGGGTGGAAATATTGTTTTTTGGACTGAATATGTTATTGGACTGGATCGACTGGACCTTTGCCATTGTAACGTTTTTGTTGTTTTTGTCACTATTGATCCGTGGGTTATGTGAGTCTTCAAATGTTGGTTTGCTTGTGGCGTTGATTGTACCAGCTGTTGTGATTGTATCTCCAAATGGTTGGCAGGAATCAAAACTCAGTTTTGAGCCAACTCAAACTAAAGTTTTCAAAAAGTTTTACTAACTACTAATCTTTTATGGAGATAGCTTTCCTTTTCTTCTTTAGATAAACTTGAACTTGAGTTTTTGAAACCACCCAAAATTATATTTCAAAAATTGAGTAAACTTACTGAATTTAATATTTTTAATTAAAACCATTTAATTGTTAGGCACCCAAATAATGACAAGGTTCACAGCTCACTGTGACCAATTTTTGAAACAGGTCTGCAGTTCATTTCAAAACTGAGATTGAGTTGGGCTCAAAACTCAAAATCTATTGCATGAAGTACTTTGACCCCCTACGTCACAAAGTGTTGAAGCCCAGAGGGTCAGTTGCTCAGCATATATCATATAAACAAGCGTCAGCTAATGTATAATTATAGGATTTTTAAAACTCTCAAATGTTGATATCAGCCTCAAAAAATCAGTATCAGGCTATAATATGTGGATTTAATTTTAAGTTTACATTCAATCTCAAAGTAGAAGACAAGGAGCAAAACATTTGCTTGTATTGGAGATTTTTTAATAACACGTTTCAATATTGCAACAGCCATCAGATTTTCTTCTAACAGGTAAAAATCATCAAAAAACTAACGAAAAGAAACTTTTTTTTTTCAGTTTTATATTCCAAACACCAGAGTTTCTTGGCTATGGCCCTAAAATTCAAACAAATAAAACCCTTACACAGTGAGCAGATATTATATTCAACACATTGTTCTTCAAACAAATTATAAAAATAGATTTAGCATTTTCAAATACATATTTACAGTATTAAACATATATCATAATGGTCACAGTAACAGAGAGGGGGGATAGAGAGGGGAAACAAAATGAGTTTCATTCATTGTAGTGACGAGGTCCAGTTTGTTGTGTTAGCAACTGTTTGTGTCTTTGTAGTTTCGTGTGTGTGTGTCAAAGGGACCATCAGAGTGTTTCTTCAGATATGTCAACATGTGCGTGATAACATCTATAAGGACATATGAGTTTATTTAATTTGACAAAACGGTTATAGAGAGAGGAGAGTTCGAAGAGAAAGAACAAAAAAACTCATTTTGTACCAAATACAAACCAGTTACAATATTCCAGGTCAAAACGAAATGTACCTTCTATTGTGAAACTGAATGATAATCTATTAATGCCCCGATAAACTTCTTTCTGTCTCCTGTATTGAAATAGAGAAAAGGCGAGGGGCAGATCACTGTACAGAGAGGATTCTGGGAATTTTCTGGGAAAAAAAGTGCAACCACAAAGTATGGCAGAGCATGATATTAAGAGCAACACAAAATTAGACATTAGTATGGAATCCCATTTCTGCCAACGTGAAGGAAAAAAAGATCCAGAAAACCATTTTAATGAGACCATTTCTCGAAATAATGACAAATTTTCTCAAAATAATGAGAAGCTATCTTAAAATAATGAAGTGTGAAAAAGAAAAAAAAATCAGAAATTTTGTCGGAATGATGAGAAACTTTCTTGAAATTATGACTTGTTACCTCAAAATAATGAGAATTTTTCTCGAAATAATGGGAAACTTAGTATCTCATCTCTATATCTCAAAGTTTCTTATTAATTTGAGATGTTAAGTCGTTATTTTGAGAAAGTTCCTCATTCTGATCACTAAAAAGATCTCTATTTTTTTATCACAGTGGCAGAAATGGGACTCCATACATGATAATCCAACAGCTACAAACAAAATAGTGTCCAGATGACATTCCTTAATACTGTATGCATACCGCAACACACACACTGTAATGTATACAGCAAATCCAATGATAATGGACATAAAATTAACTGTATCAAATCCAGTGTTCAAGAATACACAGATACTGTGTGCTGACAGTAAAAATCCCCCAGTGTTCCTCTCACCTCCTGTGTACAAAACAACTCATCTGTTCAGGTAGAAACTCACAGTCATTTAATAAATCAACAAAACAGAAACAAAACAAGCTTTGCTTAACATTTTTTTAAATACTAGCTGAATAAATAAACCTTCCTAACCTCTTTTTCTGGAGAGATTTGTGTAAACATAAATAAATATGGATAAATAATCTGAATCAGGCCATCTTCCAGAGTTGGCCCGTGCTCTATACAGAGTATTAAATATGGTAGTGAGTGAGAGAGGCTTTGGAGAGGAGGATTATGTTACCGCGATCACGTCCAAGCAGGCTAAAAGGGAAATTTGATTTTTTTTTTTAAATGCACAGAGAAAACAACTTAAAAGCATAAAGGCAAAGAGAAAGGAAATAAAGAAAAGTGGACAGCGACGTACAATAAATTAATGAACAATCAAAAACATTTTCAACCTTTCACTTTACAATGTACCTTTCCTAAGCCCTGCCCCTTTTTGCTCTGCGCTCCAATGACAGCTGAGCAAGCCTGGTTCCCAGTGGAACCTCAGTCAACTTTCTGCTTTCCTGTAGGCTATTTAGAAGCTTGGCTCCTATATGTTGGAACAAACCAACAGCTAAGAACCAAAAAACTAATTTTCAAGATGGTTAAATAATGTTGCTGGGGGACCTGTGAAAGTGACGTACAGTCACTTTTGAAGTTAGCTAATCTAAGCAAAACACTACCCAGTGAGCATTTTTCTATTGAAAGGATGTTTAAAAGACTACTATGGTCACCAAAAGATGCTCAGAATTGGTTCAGAAGTAGAAGTTTTTTCATTTACTATTTGAATACGTTTACTGAAAGTTTACATTTACATATTTCAGTGGGATTTGCAAATGTGACATTTTTCATCTCCTACATTAAACACATAAAAGCCTAACATCATGTTGGAGACTAAGAAACTACATTAAAATTTCTAATTGGAAGTCAGAAAATCTCAAACCCCACTTGTCAGGGTGAAGCTCCAACTCTTAAAGGTGTAGTTAGCGATGTGGGAGAAAATGAGTAGAGAGGTTGTTTTATTTGAAGCGTAAACGAATACAGACCCACCCCTCCCTTCATACTCCACCCCGGGCTGCACCCCCGAAGTTCATGGACGCGCATTGTCATGGAAACGGCCGTAAAAACTAAAGCAGTAGCAAAGCAGCTGAAATAGCCAAGTTGTGGGTTAGCACACTGCTAAGCTGCGAAGCTAAGGTTAGCTGACCCGTCAGACAACTGTACCCACAACTCGACTGCTATTATAAATAGAAAACATCACAACAACAGTAGATTTTGGCAGATAAGACAATATGATGAATGCCCGATGGCTGTTACTGTTATGTGAAGCACCGCAAAGCTAATGTTGCTCACCTGTCCAGCAGAAAGACGGCGACCTCCACGTCCGTTTTCAGACCTTTCAATTCTCGGAGTTCCCTCCACCGTCGGAAAGCCACACCAATGTTGACCCGGGTCTTCGCCCTTTCCTGGTCGTAGCCCTTCTTTTTTAATTTATGCTCCTCCAACCGTTTTCTCTTGGGCTGTTTTTCCATGTCTCCCTCTTACTCTAACCGCGCACGCTATGCGACCTACTACTCCCTCTCCCCCTATGTCTGATTTGTGCACGACTATGAACCGGTGCCTGGGCATGACGGGATGGACCCATGTTTTGGTGGCTCAGTCCGAGCCACAGATTTACCTGCTGAAATTCAGAGCCCAGGCTGTGTATTGAAACTCAGCAACTCCATCTTCCTTTTCATTCAGAGGCCTTTGTCACTATCTATACTACTGTACATCCTGATACATATACCTTCAGAATAGTCAAACCAATAGTAACCAATACGCCTTTAATTACATGCGCATGCACATTAGGCTTCTTGTTTGCAGCACACTTCCTATATAGTTTGCATTTATGACCTTGTATATGATATATACATATATTTATATGAAATCACATCTGTGTGTTTAACCTACCAGTGAAATGTGACTTTGGAGAAATGT
>JAJHUR010077477.1:0-24244 GCA_027495735.1 Lutjanus campechanus | reverse complement strand
GCTGCTCTTAACCCTGTGGTCATGAGCAGTGAGTGGTTATGTATGCATAAAAAGAGAAGAGGAGGAGAGGGAGAATTTTAATTAATTTCCATGTCTATATCTCCCTCCATCCACCTGCTCTATAGTCCTAGCAGGCAGAACGTAACCTGGAGTCAAGCCCAAGCCTCCATGACGGGAGAATTGCAATTATTTCTTCACAACCTTATCACACCTCATATAAACCACATCCATCCACCATGTTCTCTCTTTTAAAGCCTTCATCCAGAAATTTAGGGCTGAGCACAAATACTTTTTTCCCCCCATCAGTGCTTTAGCTTAAATTTCCACATGTAAATATATTCATGCTTCAGTGTTATCCAATGTGCCAAAATTCTCCATTTACCACCGCACAGCTCTGGTGGCTACAGTAGTGGGGACTGAAAGACCTTACTTTATGGTTTAGCCTATTAGGTTAAATAAAAAAACATCAAGAACACTTTAAATAACATTTTTTGAGTTTCTACACAGGGACTGTATCACAGAAACTTCCTAACTTGCAGCCCTGCATCCTAGCTGAACTGTTTGGTAGCCATGGTAACTAATTTGAGCTATTAACTAATTTTAGCAATCTTACAAATTAGCTAACACAGGCTAACAGTTGGGTTTGCTAGCAGCAGCTAACGGTAGAGTTAGCTAACCTGTATCTGTATGGCTGCTCTGTATTTATTTATTTATTGTTTTATTTATTTACTTATTTATTTATCTATTTATAGGATTCTCATTAGCCACTACCAGGGTAGCCACTACTCTTCCTGGGGTCTACACAAGTAAATATTAAATCATAATGTAAAACAATTAAAAACTCCATGCGTATGACGTATGTAACACAGTAATACAGCTGCATGACCCTTTGCTAATGAGCCTTTTGCTGAATGGATACTGCAGCTGACTGTGTTACAAAAGGTCACTGGTTCAAATTCTCAATCTTCTACAATAATAACAACAATGGCATCATGTTCCTAAATTATATCTAAAAATAATCAGGCATTTCATATTGGCAGTGTATACAGTGACTGACAAAATAAAATGTAGACAAAATGATGCATGACCAAGAAAGTTCCTAATTAATGATCGTTAGTCAGATATAATGTAGCAAAACATTTCCTATTTGAAGAGGGGCTGCTGCTCTGTGCAGTCAAATATTTCTTTACACTCTTTTAACTGTTTAGTTTTTGAGACAGGAAGTGAAAAACGACCTCTTGATGCATGCCTACAGTTATGCAAATATGAAAATTGATCGTAGCAGAGAAATAGCTGTCCTGTCCCTCATTAATAAGCAGTAAGGTTATGTGCAGCTTGATGATGTTAACTCAGTTCAGAGCAAGTCTTGCAGCTCTATTCTGGACAGTAATCCACAAGCGTAAGAACTAATGTTTGAACAATGTGAGTTTGGTTGATGGTTCAGTTGTAGTTTTGGTGGGTCGCTCGCTGACTCCTCCTGTCCTGTCTCGCTTAAGTGTCCTTGAGTACAGCCAATGAATAAAAACACTCAGGTCAGTGAGAACGAGCCCCCCTCTATTTACTTATCTTGGCAACAAAACCAGACAGAACCAGTTTCCCATAAGCATATCTTAAGAAACCGAGACAGTCTGAACCTTCTCTGGAGTCAAAGAGGTCAAAATGGCTCTTTTGATTTATTCAACAGATGGTTTAGCTGTGATTCAGCATTTTATATATGTACATTTCTGTAATTTTCCATCATAATGACCCTGAGTACAAAATTTGCTTTAGATAAAGGCATCTGGCTGATGTTCGCAGTATCCTGAGGAAGTAGGATTCTGCCTGATTTGCATCCGATGCCCTTGTTCAGTGCCAATGCAAAACGTAGTCGTGCAGGACATGTAACTAGACAGAAAGTAAAGGTGTGGAGGTCAGGATGGTGAAGCACATCCGACTTTTACACTGAAGGCTTCTCATCCTATCACAGACCTCACAATCTTTCCCTGGCCTTAACCTTTTTGCCTAATCCTAACTAATCTTTTTCAAACCATAAGCATATTGTAGTTGCTCACCTACTCACCTACTAAGTGATGAAATAATGTAATTTTTAAAAAAAAAATGAATCTGACCAGATGTAATGAATCACCCAACCCAGTCAAGACGATCCAGACAAGAACCATGGTCGAATGATTGTGCAAATCCTCAGATTTCATTCAATGCTAGCGGTTTTTAAAATTCACACTTTCTGCAGAAACTACAGGAAGCATATTTTACCCCGGGCCTGCAGTGCTGTTCATTCATGTAGATTTTTTTGCTGTGGGCTACAGGGTTTTGGAGATATCAGCTGTAGAGATGTCTGCCTTCTCTCCAGTATAATGGGACTAAATGGCACTCTGCTTGTGGCGCTCAAACCACCAAAAAACATACGTTTCACATTCAAAACCAGTGTTCCTTTTCAAAAATCATGACCCAGTTGCTCAAGATAATCCACACACCTTGTCGTGCCCACCCGATAGTGTGAGCAATTTCATGTAGGAACTACTTGAAATCTGAAAGAAAGTAGTTCCAGCAGATTCTAATGCAGAAAGAACGTAGTTCCTACATGAAACTGCTTACAACAAGTTCTGTGGATTATTTTAAGCAACCAGGTCATGATTTCTGGAAAGAGACATCACTGTTAAGATTTACAAATGTATTTTTTATGCTTTGAGCACCACAGGACTATTGCCATCTAGTTCCATTAGATTGTAGAGAAGGCAGGCATCTCTACAGCCGTTATCTCAAAATGTAAGCAGCGCGCACCAAAACAGTATAGATGGATAAACAGCACTACAGGCCAGAAGAATTTTTTATTATTTTTTTAAATTTTGGAGTGAACTGTCCCTTTAAGGTCAGGAAAAGATTGTATTTATGTTCAAAAACCGTTGTTAAGGTATAGTTAATTCACAAGAACACTCGGTTAAGGTTGGGGAAAGATCATTAATTGTAGGCTGGCAATGGTGCAGCTTCAGTCTCTTGAATGTCGGACTCGCTGCATGCTGATCCACCACCTGGACCTTCACACCATTATTTTCTGCCTCGCTACATAGGCACTCTACTTCCTGCGGTGGTACCAAATTTTGGTTCTTGACATAAATGCCTCTCTGTCCCTTTATCCAGCCACATACCCACTTCCTCAAACCACCGCATTTCTCTCTCTTCTCACCAGATGTCCTCAGACTTTCCCTCCTTTCCCGATCACCTGATTGCCCCACCCGTCTCACTCACCTGTCCCCAGTTCTGTCATCAGCCCTGCAGTTAAATGGGGAACATTCAGTCTGAAAACAGTGAGCACCGTCTTGCTATGGTTTCTGATTTGAACGTCATGGCTCCTTCAAATGGTGTGAAACAGTGTGCAAAAGGCTTTAATTTGGTGGCTGTCAGAGGTGTCTCAATCAGCTGCTTAGTATCACCACATTCTCATCCCAGCTTGTCTCATATTGATGCACCTTTAGAAGCTGTGTGAGACGCTGCCAGAGACTTTTTAACACGTCTTTAGCATTGCGAAACAGTCACAGTTTGCAAGTCACGTGACACATGTGACGTTATGTACCTTAAAACATTTGATGAACGTTTTTTGTTTCACACGGGACTCAAACCACAGTCTCCCGGTACATCTCTAGCCTCTTTTACACAGCCTGCCTCGCTGTTGATGTAAAACGTTTGGAGGCAGAATGGGGTGGTCAGTTTTGTTCCGCCTTTGATCCTCCAAGGGAGGTAGTAACAGAGCTGGAGCTGGATCAACATTTGCTTGAAAGGGGAAGCTAGCACGGTGGGACAGGACATCGTACAAATTAAAAATCTTCATGTTATGAATCCATGAGGTTATCAGCTCTGTGTGTGACTAGAAAAGAGCAAATGAGCAGAATCACCTCTTGACCTGTGCTCTGTTGTGTTATGTCATGCCTCCTTTGTTCTGCAATGCCGGCACGCTGTGCAAAAGGACACACTGGGTCGGCTTTGTGCCAATGTAAATACACAAAGCCGGCAATATCGCAAGATCCCTGTTTCAAAAGGACCTCTGCCAGGTGCTAATGGGTACTTTGTGCATCTGTATGAGGTGCTGAGGGACGTGACAAATCTCAGTATTTGACGACATGGGAATAAGAACGGTCTAGATGTATATATAAACCCCGGCGTATAAAAAAAATAGTGGAGTAGACAGCAGGGTGTTCAATGCAGTTTAAATGATCGTTTTGCTACATTTTCTCAGGGCTAAATGCAACTCTTGTCTACCCCGCCCACCTCCTCACCTGCATCTCATTCCCTTACTGACCCAGCTCTATTACAGATACCATCTGTTTCCCACCTTCAATTTCAAACCAACAGGACGTCAAACTTAGCCAAAGTTTTACCTGTACTTTTACCGGTATCAGAGCCTGCCCATCTGTCAGTCTTTTTATACAGCTCCACACTGGAAGAAAATTATTGCATTGCACCTGCTCTTTTGCCTTCATCTTGTTTTTGGGTCCTATCCCTGTTCCCTGTATTCACCGCATTGTGACAGGAGGTGCATCTGATACGGACGTAATTGCGAGAGATAGTGGGCTGAATCGCTCACGCTGTCTCGAGCAACTTTGCCGGTTGATTTTCATTCTGCTGATAAATGAGGGGAAACCAGAGGCTGTTTGGAAGGATATGAAGGCATACAGTTTATAAGTGACAGGATAAAACATGCAAAACTTCTGGTGCTGACCTTAAATAAACTTGCTTAAGGGCACTGTGGCAGAAACTGCTGCAAAGTTGAGAAGTTTTCTTTATTCAACTCTGCCACCCACGCTTTCCAGACTGTGCGAGGATTCTTTCACCTTTACACCTCCGCTGCTGCCCTGCATTAACTTTAAGAACATTAGGGGAACCTTTTTGTGCTAGAAAAACCACACGTACAAGTAGAAACATTAACTTGCTTCCTCTTTCCTGCTGCCCCACTTCCTGTCCTTGTGTTGCCTTTCCCCCACCTTCCCAGGATGTCCGATCTGCATGAGGGGAGAAAAGACGGCGCATTAATCACCACTGGTACTGCTCACAACTCCCCTGACAGTCTCTGAAACACACGCAGGCACACACAAACATTTTAGATACTAAACCTCACACACCCTCGAGCTCTCCTAGCCCCTCAGAAAAGCAGCACAGCTCCATGCTGTTTAAGCACTCGGGGCATCTCACAGGGTTTAGAGAAGGAAGGCTTAGGTTGGAAGAGGTCAGGCAGAAAGGGCACCGAGGGATGGAGCAGAGAAAGAGGAAAAGATCCTGGAAAGGAGGAAAGTAAAAGGTGGGGATTGGAGCTGCAGAGGGAGAGATTAACTGGCCTGAAAGAGGGAGGTCTAAATGAGAATATATAACGCGTGAAGTAGAGCAGGATTGACAAGCGAGTGGGTAGAAGTGAAGGGAAAAATGGAGGCTTTGGCAGAAATACAGTATGAAATTGGTTGCAGAATTAGAGTGCATTTGGAGACACGATGGCGGAGAGGCCAGAAAATGAAAGGATTGTGCAAAGAGGATAAGGGAGAAGGAAGGTGGGAGACTGTTGAGGCTTTCGGTGGTTACCTCTGTTCACCTCAGACTGAAAAACATATCCTCTGCTATGGGCAAAAAAAAACAAAAAAAAAACACCCACATGCTCGGCCTCTCTTTCTCTTTCACACACACATTAAATCATGGCATAACTTTAAATTATGTTGTACCAACTTTTAAACTATCCTAAAATAAAATCCTCCTTTAGCCTTGGTTGATTTATTTATTTATCTGTCTTTATTTCGGAAAGAAAGCATCTACATACTGATTAAAATTTCAGTTTACTTCACTAAAACTGGATACTAAACTGAGATTTGTGCAATAGATCTTTAGACACATGAGGTAGGGTGCTGATCCCTGGACCATTTGACTCCAACTTGAAGCCACCACGCTTTCTCTCTCTCTCTGTCCCTGCTCGATGACCGAAGTGAAATCAGGCCTGAAACATGGAAAGATTATTCCAGCACACTGCAGTTTATTACACCAGAACCACGCTCTGCTGCGAATATATCCTGTGAAGAGCCTGACCAGTACGCTGCACAGGTCCTCGCCACTTGTCTCATTGTTGTTTCTCCTTTCGTAATGATTTTTTTTAAATAAAGATTTTTGAGTAGAAGCCTAATCCTAGATGGCTGGGGCCCTCAGCCAAGTAAAGAGCCAGTAATCCTCCAGCCAGCATACCCCTCTATAAACAGAGACAGGTAGTAACAGCTGGTACACTGTGCTTTTGACTGCATTATGAACTCACTGATGTGATGTAATGCAGCGTTATAGTTTCTATAGGCTTTAAATAGCCTGCTGCATCCATGCAGTGTACAGCTATGGTATGCATAGCTTCCAAAAGAACATGTATGGGGAGATTTATGGTTCATTATAGCATTCAGAACAGCCCGTTCTCATTCCCAGCTCATCAGATACTGACGTTTTTGTCACGCCCTTCGGCAACTCAGATGCGCAAGGTGCTGTTTAGCGGCTGTATGAGGCACACCAGGCTTTTGATGTAGCATAAAGAGCGAGAACGTCCACATATGGAGGAGGTGGGCTGAACAGACGGGTCAAACACACACAGCAGACACAGAGGTTTGTGTCCGATGTGACACCAAAATGTTCAGTTTGTAAGATTTACAGGGATCTTATGGCAGAATATGGCAGGAATGTATTTCATTAGTATGTGTGTGTTTATAATCACCTGAAAATAAGAATTGTTGTGTTTTCATTACCTTAGAATGAGACCTTTATATCTACAGAGGGTTCAGGTCCTCTTCCATGTAGGCCACAATGTTGTACAGTTGCTACAGTAGGCCAGAATGGACAAACCAAATACCGGGCCTGTTGCATTTTTTCGCAAGTTGTGCAGCTACAATAGCTTCTCCTACAGGAGATGAGGTGTTTGCAACACAAGATGCCACCAAATCCTACACACTGGTCCATAATGGTCCATAATGGTACATAATGTTGCATGTTGCATTACGTGACATACATCATGTGGCTTCCGTCTTGTGACTTGTTTCACCTCACTTCACATCACACAAGTCATGTGATGTAGAGTTGATGGAGAGTAGTTTTGGTGCATAAACCTACCCAAACTGTTGGGAAGCTGGGATGAGAAAGGGTTGTTCAGAACCTTAAACTGTTACTCCTTGTATTGCACTTTCATAATGTCTGGGGACTTGTGAAAGACAGGATAACAAATGAATGGACAAAACTGCAGCAGAAGAGGCTAACTTCTCCTGACCTTAAGTCCTGAGTACAGGTCAAGCTCCAGAAACAATCGATCCTAATAACACAACCCGACAGCAACTTTTGCTACGCCCTCCTTGCCACGTCCTTCAAATTCGTAATACAGGCTTCCTGTTAAAAAGTTTGAATTCTCCAGGCCCAAGTCAAGATAATGCTGATGACATCGCTATGACATCATCAGCGTTATTTTTTCAGACATGACAGAGCTCCCTTCAGAGCCACCGAGGACATTCTGATACTATTTTTTAAAGGTTTGATAGCTCTACCCATGACTTGGAAACTGACTTTGACATTTAAAAATTGGTGATGTGGCTTCAACATATTTACCATTAAGCCAACCTCTGTATCTATGACAACGAGCAGGTTTTTGTGGGGCAGCATCAGCAGGGTATTTTTATGTGCATTTTGAAGTGGCACATCAGAAAAGGTTGAAAAGGCTGATGGAAAAAGAGAGGAAAAAGGAGTTTTGTGATCTGTTCTGGTGGATTTACCCAGCGGTGGACAAAGTATTCAAGTACTTGAGTCAAAGTACAGATACTCCTAAAGTTAAAGTACTAGAGTACTTGCTTTTTAAAAAATATTTAAGTATTCAAAAGTACAAATTACAAAGTACATTTTCTAATATCAACACATTGCTGTATTGTTCTCATGATGCATTTACAGAACCTTGTAACCTAATGATGCACTGACTTACTTGTAGAACCACGATGCGACGCCTAAAAAAAACTTCAGCATAGAAATGCAATCAAAAACAAAAAGGACAGTTATTGTCATTTTCTGACGTCACTGTATTTAAATCAGATTGAAGCCGACTGTAAGGAGTTCTCCAAGTCTGTTAAATAACTGAGATTTCTTTCTGTCTTCAGGGACAGTTTATACATTAATTATGTGGTATTTTTCACCCCGATAAAAACAATCCAACATCAAAAGCCAACCTGGAATGATTTCTCTTTTTCTAATTATAATATAATATATAATATCTTGAGATTTAATTTTGTCTTTCTCCTGCCGTCACCATTATCGAGTTTTGTTTGAATGAAAGAGGGAGAACTTGGTTGCACTTGTTACAGAGAGTGCCTGGATGACCTTATTTCTGCTTTTACATCAATCCCAGTTGAGAGCAGGTACTGTGATTGGTTTCCTTCTGTGAGGAACACAACAGCAACAGCTGACATCAAACCTTTGCTTCGCCTAAAAGTAACAAGTAGCGACAACCTTCCTAGAAATGTAGTGGAGTGGAGTGGAAGTCATAAGTTTAAAAAAACAAAAACAAATACTCAAGTAAAGTACAGATACTCAAAAAATGTACTCAAGTAAACGTACTTCGTTACTGTCCAACACTGGATTTACCTTTTTCAAAAGTTAGTTAATGCACTTTTATAGTTCTGATGTAGCATTTAACACATGTGAATATCAACTGTTCCTCATCTCTCCCATATCACTCTACGATACATCCACGATCGCTCTACACAGACATAACCTCTCATTAATACAAAATGCCATCTGTTTTCTCCATTGGTTTTCACCAATCACATCATCTTGTTTCATCCTCTTCTCCTACGGTGGCTGGGCAGTATATTGATATTATATGGATATGGTAATATGAGACTAGATGTTGTCTTGGATTTTAGATATTGTTATATCGTGTTGTGTCTTTTCCTGGTTTTAAATGATGCATTACATTATCAGCCAGCCCCAGTTGATGGAAACAAGCATTAATTTGCATTTTCTTGGGCAGATTTACTTAAAATTCAGTTAAAATTTGCAACACATTTGGATGGAAACACAGCTATTGTCCAGTCTTTTTTTTTTTTTTTTAAACGCTTATGTCTTCTTCACATGCGTGTACACCAGTGTGCTTTCACATTCAAGTAATACCTGTGTCCCACCAGGCTATTACAACTGACAGAGACAGAAAAGGTGTTATCCTTTTAGATTCCTTGATGTGTGTTTGTGTAGTCAGTGTGTGTCTGTGTGTGTGCAGGGGCTCATAAGTGTTTATGCGGGTGGAAACAAGGATGTGTGCAGTGATGCATGGCCCACTCTTCGTCTGTGCAGGACATAATAAGCCAATCACAGGAGCTGATGGAGAGGGGTGAGTGATGAGGGCTCTATCTCCCAGCGGAGAATGAGACTGAGGGGGGAATAGATGATGTGTGCGCTGATGCAGGCTGAGCTGCTTTTCGCCTGGCATGACCACCTAACACCTGAGACCAAGGCCACGGCAGCACGGCGAGCCCCAGCTGATAGAGGCCTCATTGTTATAGAGAGCACATACACGGTGAATTATTGTCTCAGCACGAGCCTTGCCAAAGTAATGGCAGAAAAACACACAGTTTGTTTTATAATGCATCACATCTGCAGAGAGGCTGACAGCCCTGGCACAAGTTGTGCTAAGTCTGAGCGCTGTTTACTTTCACAGTGGGCACCAATTATCTTGTGATATATTAAGAAATTAGCGAGCACTTGGTCAAGCGTCAGGGCATTTCATGCATACAAAAAGGAAAACATTGATAAATGAGCCTCGGGTTTGCATTAATTACTGCGCTTTCACAGCATTGAGGAAAATAAACGGTAATGTTATTTCTATTTTGGCACCTGGCGTGGGACTCGCATGGAGACAGTCTTGGAATATTATTATGAGGCATACATTGATCACCCGCTTATCACCAGCTGCAGGTGCACAGAAACAGAAACGTTTCATTGTACATACAGTATACAAGCAGCCTGTCACACATCTCCCTCCTGTATTGATCCCTTATTGATTGCTATTTTTCGCGGCAGTTCTGTTTTAAACTGGGCTGTATATCCGGCTCCCTGGATTACTGTAAATGCCAAATATGCTCAAATAAAAGAGCCAAAAAAAATAATAAAAATGCTTCATGAATAATCACCAAAAATTCAAGATGATCTGTGATGGCATTACAGGGTCACAATCATGCAAATAGCCCAGAGGAGGGGGGGGGGAGTGAATCAAAGGAGGCAGCAGCAAATCCTTCTCATCTATGCAACCATTCACACATCCAGAAGAAGAATATACTCAGCTGAACAGGGGGTGAACAGTTGGCTGCAGCAGCGTCCTTGTTGCCTGAATGTTCAAAGATTACTGATGGTTCCTGTGTTTCAGAGAGAATCCCAGCTAACATATTCAAATAACTTTCCTGGAACATTACTTCCTAGTTTGTGTTTTGTAAACCCTCCCACAATGTTTTGAGAACATTGTGCAAATGTTTTTGTTCAACAAAACCAGAGCTGCAATGATTAATCGGTTATTTGATTAGTAGTCGACTATTAAGTGAATCGCCAGCTGTTTTGATAATAGATTAATCGTTTTTTCTATGAAAAAATGTCCAAATTCTCTGTTTTTGGCTTCTCAACTGCGAACATTTTCTGGTTTCCTTTCACCTCTGTGACTGTGACCTGAATATCTTTGGGTTGTGGACAAAAGAGGACATTTGAGGACGTCACTTTGGGCTTTGGGAACCACCAATCAATTCATTTTCACAATTTTTTTAACATTCTATATACAACTAGTCAATTAATCAAGAAAGTAATCGACAGATTAATCCATCAATAGTTGCAGCCCTAAACAAAACATTCCCAAAATGTTCTAACCACATGAAGTAACATTTTTTAGGGTAGTTTTTGTAACCTGCCCCCTGAAGCTCCCTGCTGGTTGCCTTTTGCGTAACCCTGCCACAGTGTTCTTACACTGTACAGCACTTTGGTAAACCCCGGTTGTTTTAAATGTGCTATATAAATAAATTTGACCTTGACCTTGACCTAGAATGTTGCCCAAATGTTTCAATTTCACATGATAATTGTTCCAAAACGTTCTAATAACAACATAAAATAACAAACTTTGGAAGGTAATTTTTGTGACGTTCTCCTGAGGTTCCCTGGTGGTACTCTTTTAGGTAACCCTAACCCACAGCATTTTAAGAATGTTGTTCAAATGTTCTGGATTAAGAAACATTCCCAAAATGTTCTGATAACCACACAAAGTAATGTTTTTTGAGGGAAATGTAAACAAAATAACTTTCCCCTGAGGTTCTCTGCTGGTATGCTTTTAAGTGACCTTCCCACATTTTAACAATGTTGCGTAAACATTTCTAAAACATTTTAATAACAGCCCAATGTTTTTGAGTGTGGTTTTTGTAACGTTCCCCTGAGGTTCCCTGCTTGTAGCCTTCTGCGTATAACCTTTCCACAATGTTCTTAGAATGCTGCGGAAATGTTTTATTTCAACATAACATTCTCAAAATGCTCAAATAAACACATAAAAGATTTCCAGGGGTAATTTTTGTAATGTTCCCCTCAGGTTCTCTGCATGTAATCTTTTAGGGCAACCCCCTCACAATGTTTTAAGAATGTTGCACAAATGTTTTCAATTGAATTAACATTCCCAAAACATTTTAATAACTGAATGAAGCAACTTTTGAGTGTAATTTTTTGAACATTCCCTGTTGATTGCCTTTTTTTTTTGTAACCTTACCACAATGTTTTTAGAATGTTGTACAAATTGTGTTGTAAGAAACATTCCCAAAATGTTCAAGTAACCTTCCTGAACATTCAACAAACCTTCCCATAACATAAATATAACATTAGTTCTATGTAGGAAGAACGTTTAGGTAACATTAAGGGGAAACGTTCAAGTTACATTCCTGGAATATTCAGCTAACGATTCCCAGAACGATCAGGGAACAGAACACTAACATTAGTTTTATGTCAGAAACACTCGTCATTTTAACGTCTAGGGAATGTAACGTTCAAGAAACGTTTCTAGAACATTTTGTGAACCACATTTTGTGAGCTGGGATGCTCATCGCTGCACACAAATATGCCGAGGCATGTAGTCCAGAGAACAAACAGACAATAAGAAATCTGCTGTCAGGTGCCAGCCAACACTCAATGGGTCTAACAATCACATATGTGAGGCTGCATGTGAAATCAGAGGGGTTTGTCTGGGTGCCTGCAGTGGTGAGATAAACAAGAGGCAAGGCTTGCCCATTTCTCAGTGTGTGCATTTGTGTGCGTGCATGTGAATCTGTGCTCTACCACCCTGGACAAACAAGCCCAGAAGGAGACCAGGGCGGCGGTTCAGTTCAATAACCGTACACTAACTGCCATCTTTTCCTCCGTAGTTGTTCTATCTCCTGCTATTCCTCTGACCGCCTCATTTCACAGCACATAAATACAAACGGAGAGCAGTGATGAAGCAGTGAGGAGGAAAAAAATACATCCTATCAGGGCTCACACAAAAGCAGCTATTTGGTATTCTTGCTGGCCTGTCATAATGTGCGCTCTGTTGCTTAACAACAAAATATCTGACGGGCTGGTGGTGCACCACCAACTTTTATGATTACTTACAGTATATTTTGTTGTTTTTTATAAGGTTAATACAAAAAACAGTAAGAATAGTGTTGGGGAAATCTTGCAATTGTTGCTCACTCTCATGTGCTTATATGTACAAAAAGTTAGTGGTTGTTGAAACCGTTCTTCCTCACCATACTGGCTGAGAAAAAATGTTTGATTTTGTTCCCCCTTTTTGTACCCGAATCTATTCGGAGCTGATCTCTTCACTGCCAGGAGAGACGAGTGAATGAAGTAAAGATAGGTGTTTATTATAGCAGATGATATGTGACAATTAAGTCTCTACTGTGACAGAGATTTTGCAGTCGTGGGACTCCTGTCCCGAGCGGCTACAGGAGAGAATTTTCCTGACTGAACTTTCGCTAAGGCTTCATAACTCATCTGCCTCAAAGTCCTGCACGAGTCTAGTTTTGCGAACCTGCAAAGTTGAGAACCAGGACCGACCCGCTACCTGCAAATATCTCAAAGTCCAATCCGTACCCCCTCGGAAACCGTTGATATATGTCCCATGAACTGACCTGCGCCCATGATTAACTACTCATACACGGCCACTCACATGGGTTCCCAGCTGGCGCAGTTCTGATGCTCCTGCAGCTGTTGATGTGTTTCCATAGTGACAAGTAGCCCAGCTAGCGGCTATCAAATATCATCATCAGGCACTCGACACTCTATGGAGGAAGAGGTTGGGTGAATGGATGTGTCCAACAAACGCAGGACTTTGAACCAGAAGGAGCTGTATGACAAAGGTCTGAATGATTTTTGGCCCAGACTTAACCCTGCCAGCTCCCTAGACTCAAATCTGGGTGAGCTGCATGTGCAAATACTGCAGCTCAGAGTCCTACAGGGCAAGTCCTGCCATGCCTTCGCCATCCTAGGAAAAAAAAAAAATCACCGCCGAGTTGGCATACTGCTGACGGCTGATCCGCTGCCATCACAGTTTTGTTCATTTTGAAACTCTGTACTGATATGAGTTCAAAAAACAGATGAGTCCTCCTCCTCCTTGCTCTGCAGGCACCACCCTTGCCTAAACTATATTATTTCAAACATGTATGAACACATCTGACACGGACAAGCTCCTCGTGCACGTTGCATGTGTGAAAGGGCACATTCGGACATCCAGACCTGATTCTCAGCACATAGATCGGTGCACATATGTGAAAACAGCTATACAGACGCAAAACAGTACTTGTGCATCAGTATGAGGTGCCGAGGAGGATGACAAAGATGTCAATATTTGCAACTGGTGCCCTTTTAATTTTTTTTTGCCCCTGGCCCACAGACAGCCTGAGTCTGCCACTGGTCTGTTGTTGCTGCAGTTAGTAGTTGCACAGAAAAAGTCAGAGTTACTTTGCATGTCAAATGAGTCAATTAGTAGCGGGAAGCTACAGAGAAAATGTCAACAACTGTTGTATTAATGGAGCTTGAAAACTTGAGTCTTTTTTGTAGTTTCGATACAACAGTAATGTGATGCAACACTGGATTGGTTGCTTAATTTTTAAGGGTTTGAAACTATTCTTTTGGCACTTACTTTTTCTTTAAAGTAAAAGTTGGGTGTCTTTTTAGTTGCTCCTTGAACACCAACAGACATGTCCTTACTTATCCCTCCTTTGCTCCCAACTTCTGTCAACTCTGCATCTCCTTTCATCATGGGAGCAAAACGTCTGACAGAGTCTAATAAATCATTCACTGAATATAATCAAAAAACAAAAAGATAACAAGTCATTCTTTGAACTTTTGGTCCACTTTGAAAGAAAAGTACCTCATGTGTGTCAAGTGAGAGTCGGAGAGAAGGAGTGTATGTGGGAGAAAGAGAGGAAGATGGAAAAGAGACAGCGCATGTGTGCGCGTGTGTTATCTTTTTTCCGCTTTGATCTCTCTTGCTATTATCCGCTTTCGCCCGCGGTCAAGTGTGCAGCTGTCATAGCTCCCCATGAAACAAGGAGACAGACAGAAGGGGGGTTCCTGTTGAGTGAGGGGCTGTGATGAGTCCTCAAGTCTCCGCTGTCACCGCACTGTTCGGCTTATGTAAGCAGGAGGAGACGACGGAGGAGGGAGGGAGGAAAAGGCGCGGGAGACAATGAGCAGAGAAAAGAGAAAGAAGGGAAAGAGAAAAAAGTGTCAGGCAGGCGGTGAGGGAAAGAGAGGGAGACAGAGAAAGACGGGGAGAGCTGTCATCATAAAGAGTCTGACTCATTCCTACTGTTCTGGATATAGCACTGAGCTGAGAGGCATGTAGCTAATGTACGACAGCTCGAGAACAATTACAGTCCTTCAAACCGGGATTAGTCTCATAATATGTGAGAGAAGAGGCCAGACTCCACAGAACTCCACCGAGCAGGAAGTGAAACTGCCACCAAATAATGTCTAGTCGTAAGTTATTTCATTCCTCAACGTAAAATTGAGACATTCATTCACGAGGGTAGTCATAATTTCAAAGAGAAATTGGTTGGATCTTGTAAAAAAAGGAAATTGACCTTTCGCTAAACCATAGCTTACTGTAACTGTGCAGTGCAGGCCTGTCAAGCTTTGCATTTCTCTACATGTTGAAGCAGTGTGCCTGGTGCACTAAGAAGAGTGACACTGTCTCAAAAGTTTGGAGGGTGGTGTCTTTTTTTTTTTTTAATAAAAAAACCTAAAACACAACAGCAAACATGAAGAACAGATTAAACAGTCTTTGTCTGCTCAGACGTAAACTGCAACTGTTAGCATGTCAGGTGATGGCTTGGCAAAGTACATTTTTCTGTAATGTTAATAAGCATCCAAAAAAAAATCCAATGGTTAAGTATGAATGCATGGCATTTTAATTGCATTTTATTTTTACATAATGAAGCAGTGTGCATGAGTGATGCCGAGTGATAGCCGGTGTCTAATGAGTTTGGAGGGTGGCATCTATTTTTTTTTTTAGTCTTTCACAAACCTAAAACAAATGAGCAAACGTGTGGGGAACGTACACTGCAAATGTTAGCATGTCCAGCTAACTAGATTGCAGTAGCTCTACTACTTGCTAGTAACTAGCTAGCCTCATTGACTTACAGAAGCTCCAGTCAAACTTGGACTAGCTAGGCTACCACTGCATTTGCCAAACTCATGGCTTATCCTCATTTTATAAACCTAAAACACAAGAGTAAATGTGTGAGGAAGTGATTAACGTTTGTCTTTGTCTGCTCAAATGCACACTGCAAATGTTAGCATGCCTGTGTAACTAGATTATAGTAGCTCTACTACTAGCTAGTAACTAGCTAGCCTTGCTAATCTAGCTCCACCCTAGCTAAATAAAGAATGAGGACATGTAGCTTTCGCCTCTCTCCTTTTTTTTTGCATTATATCATGTGTAGGAGCCAAATATGTTGTTGAAATGATCCAGGGTTTAATTTGTAGTTCACTGTTTTGAACATGGGGTGTCGCTGTAACATTCTCATGCTCAGGTGTAAAGGTACGAGGGTTACTGTTGTCGTCAGGTGTTTGAACCGGAAGGGCAAAGGGTTTTTGACAAATATTGTAGAAGCTAGCCTATTACTTAGCCACTGCGATGTTTAACCCAGGAGTGACCTGGTTGACGCGCTTAGCTTTTAGTTTGATTACCGTATGCTGTGTTGCTTCTTCATTGAATCCACAGGTTGTTCTTCGTTGCAGCAAAAACACTCTTTCTTCCATGCAAAGCATGAACAATGTCCATTTTTGCTTAAAACGAAGACGAAAACACTCAGCATACGGTGTGACAAACATTTTAGCACCGCAGCGGTCAAAAACCCTTTGCCCTTCTGGGTCAAATACCTGACAACAACATCATGTATGCATCCATTTAGTAGCTTTACATATTTTGGTCCCTTTTACAGGTTTTTTTGTTTGTTTGTTTGTTTGTTTGTTTTAAAATGTGACAGATGGAAACATTAAAAAGTCAGCTGGGGATGAATTTCTCATCTGACTCAAGGAGTTTAAGCATTAGCGTACATTAGCAAGCTACGCTTGAATCTCCTAGTACATTTTGGCCACTGAAATTCCCACTCGTCAGCTATAAATGAGAAGCCTGCTTTTTGTTTATTTCTCTGTGGAATGGGACACCAGTGTTTCAAAAATTACTGCCAATTTTGATGTCACATCTGCCGCCATTATCACTGTGAACTGCGTATGTGCAGTGCGAGCATGGAAAGCTTGACAGACGTAGTAACTGAAGGGCTAACGAAGAAGAGCGGGGCTTAGCGAAGAGTCAGTTATTTTCTAATTTGCTACAGAAATTAGTTGCAGCAGTTCTTATTTAGAGGGATAATAATATCCCTCAAATCCAGTTCTTCAGATTACAGATCGATCCAAACTGGATGCTTTTACAGAATCTATACAGGAGAGCTTTACGTGCAGGCAGCACCAGCATCAGCCAGATCTATGAATTACATTCTATCATATTCACTCTGCCATTGTGTCTGTAGTTATCTGCAGAGGCAGTTAAGGGCCTCTGCTTGGCATGTTCTTCCTCTGTAAGTGCCTCCAGAAAGGACTGGCTGTGAAAGCTGCAGTCAAATAGCTGTAATTATCTACAATCAGTTGACAACCAGGGGCCGGCTGAAAGGCTGCTCACGCACACAAACACTGCGGAGGGAAAGAGGCATCGAGGGGCACGTAGGGTAAAACATCTCGGGGAAAAGAAAAGAAAATGGCAGCGATGTTGGTTTCAAAATCAGCCGGCAAGCTTGTCAAAAACACGTTATAATTGAGATCTCAAATAAAGCTGCTGCAGATGTGAATACTAATCAGAGCAGAAAGTGGAAAACAGGACTGACTTGTGCCTCTGAAACCTTCTGTCTATAACACGTTTTAGAAAGCTGCATATGTCTGTTTTGTGTCTAAATTCACCTTTCTATATCAGACGTCACATCCTCCTTCACAATAAAAGACTTCAAAAGACATAAAATAGAATTTAAAAAAAGAGAGACTTCAAAACAAGGAAGATCTTTACGTTTTCTGGATTTGAAGGACATTTCTTTTTCAAATACGTCTTGGGTCTTTTTATGCCTTTATTCAGACAGGATAGCTGAAGTTAAGACAGAAACAGGGTGGAGACGGTGGGTGGATGATATGCAGCAAAGGATCACAGGTAGGAACTGAACCCACAGATGCCGCAGAGAACTCATGTGACAGCCTGGGATGCACGCTCTACCAACTGAGCTACCATGAAGGTCATTTCTATACCATTTTCATAATGTGGACAAAAACAATGTGTGATTAGTCAGAATTTAATATAGTAACTGAACTGAACTTCTTGTAAGTCCACTTATCTACAGGCTGTTGTATTGCTTCACAAATGTACATCAATGTAGTACAGTAACTAATTTTAAAGGGACAGTTCACCACAAAATCAAAAATGCATATTCAGATATATTTGAAAAACATCATGACCCGGTTACTCAAGACAATCCAGCAGCAGTTACATGTAAGAACTGTTTTCTTTCTACAGAACTGTGCTTCCAAGCAGAAGGAAGTGTGCATCTACTCATGGACAGGAAAGTTACAGCTCAGTTAAGGAGGACGCCATTAATGTTTACATCCCATGCTCACCCATGATGCATGTTTCCTTCTGCATCGTGATGCGGTGAGGACAGCAGAAAGAAAGTAGTTCCTACATGAAAGTGCTCACAACAAGGTCTGTGGATTATCTTGAGTAATCGGGTCATGATTTCTGCACATCGCTATCTAGTTACATTACATTTGAGAGCAGACATTGCTACAGCTGATATCTCCAAAACTCTGCACCAAAACGATCTACATGGATAAACAGCATGAGAGTTCAGAGGAAAAATGTGTATATCTGATTTTAGGGTGAACTGCCCCTTTAATATTACATGTCTAAACGTGTGTGTGCACCTGGTTGTTATCTAACTGAACATCCTGACACTGTGACCCCGGCTCCTGATGCGAGGTTCGTAATGAAAAGTGAAAAGAGCACATCGCTCAGCCAAACCTCCCTCGAGAGACAAGTTCATGGAACAATTTTGGGGCTTTCAATTACATTTTATGATCTTCATCAGCAGATGGAGTTTGCCTAGTTAAGCCATGAAATTGTAGATTACTTTTTTCCCCCATTAGCTCAGAAATTACTGTATTTCATAAGGAAGCTTGAGAAGTCAAAATTCAAGGCAAAACAGTTTTGGGCTTTTGAGAGGACTAACATCTAACATCTCATTATACAACCCCGTGTTGTAAAATGATATAAATAAATTAATGTCGTAATGCTGCAACCTTGTAAAGAAAAAATGTAATTTTGACAAATTCCATGACAACTAGGAAAATCTGTTCTCCGCAGCAGCTGTTGAATGGAGCTTTTGGTACTTTCAAGGTCAAGAACAGACTTTGAAACTCAACTTCATTCATATTTTCAGTGTCAGGTTTTATCTCAAAGTTTGTGCTGCAGGGCTGCATGATTCTTTCTAAAGCATGAATCACAATTTTTCTCCCTTAGAATTGAAATCATGATTCACTCACAATTCTTATTTTTCGGACAAAAACATTTTATTCATTGTACTCTTAAATGCTCAAGTAATAAAACAGGACAAGGTTTTGGATTACAGCATTTTTTAATAACACTGTACTTATTTCGAACTACTAAACACCTGTTCGATTACAGGGTGAGTCTGAACTGCTGAGCAATTATCTGGACGTTTGTGATGAGTTTAGAGAAAATTTATCATGTAGTTATTTTTTAACTAATTGGTACCTTTTCTATTATAATAGGGTAAGTATGATCGGTAACGCTTTAGATTACAGCCTGAATGTCCTGTAGGTGCTACGTCCAGATAATTGCTCCGTAAATCACACTTAGCCTGCAATAATAGAGCAGGTACCCAGTAGTTGAAAAATAACTACAGTATAATTTCTTTGTAAAACTCTGAATTGCAACCTGCTTATTCCACCTTGTTACCTGCACAACATATCAAGGCAACATAATGCAATAGATTTTTTGATTTTCTCAACTGTTGTCTAGTGTGGTTGACTTTACTAAGGTTTACAAGTTTAGACAAGAGTTCTGCTTCTTGTTCTTCTTGTTCACCCATGATATTCTTGTGAGGCGAACAATGACTCTTTTGCCTCAATGCCGAGTATTTCTTCCTTCAACAAACACAGATGTTCTTGTTGAATAAACTTACAGTTCTAAGGTCAGTGAAATAAAAATTTGTTCTCACGCTGAGACTCGAAAACCCCGTAGATTCATATCTACAGGGTGCTGTAATTGCAAGTCAAAAATCCTTGTAATACTGACTTTAAAATTCTTGTCAGAGGGAATTTGTTGTCCGCACAGGTTTTTTGTTAGTTGCAAGCGGCAAAGCCGTATGTCTGAGTCAGATAAATTTGAAAACTTGAATGAGATCAACAGTTGCTAGTTATAATTCTTACAGTGCAGTACCTACATATATGTATTGGTAGGTGCTGTGCTGGTCTCTTGTAACAAAAAATCAAACCTAAAGTCTTGTTTCATACTTACTTTAGAACAGAACAACACAAACCGATGAACTTAAATGCCCTGTGTAATGTTTGCGTTGTTGAGGTTTGTGAAGTCTAGCAGCTGGGATTTTGCGACGTGGTTTGTTTGTCCTGTAGGAGCGAGTGAATTGTCATCATTTAGATACGAGTTTGCATAAATGAATGAATGAAGATTAATTGCGCAGCCCTAATGTGTTTCATCTGGTTGATTTGATTTCGGGTAAAGGCCTCATGAGAACCTGCAGTGGACATGCAGTAACTTTTACCCCAGAATCTATGTTTTTAACAACCTAATTAATTACACATTTACTTGGATACATTTTTACTTAAACGGCATTTTACCCCCACTTTAGTAAAACGTTTAAGTCGAGACACAAGGCTGCCACTTGTGCAGGATATTTTGTCACACTTGCCCTCCAGCCAACACTTACTTATCTTGCTCATAAAGCCTCAGAGGATTATGTTCCTAATGCACAGGTTGAACACTGCTGCTGATGGCTCAGACGGGCAGAGGGAAACTAAGTGCTTGTAGGCTCCTTGATTAGGGAGAGAAGAAGGCTGACGGATGAGTAAGAGGAGGGTTTAGGATGTTGTCATGCAGCAGTCAAGAACGAGACAGCGAAGGAGAGGCAACTTTTTCTTAGCATGATGAAATTGAGCCTGAATTCTGTAAGAGTGAGGTGTAACTATGCTGTTGTTGGATGTCCAATTAAAGGTATATATAGCTGCTGAATGTCAGAGAGGATAAGGAAGAACAAACAGTAAGCAGAAAGGTTGATTGCTCGGGATAATCACATTTGCATGCTTTTCATTTCGCCTCTTCTTCCATGTGTACTTGATTAATTATTTATCAGTCTTTGCAAAACAAAAACCACCCCCTCCGTCTTTTCCCTCCATCTTCCTGTCTCACTCTCACTGTGTACTAAATGAAAGCTTTATTTGAAGATGATTAGCAGTTCCACCAATTCATCATGAGTTTGAGACTCTGGAATGAGTTATTGATTATCGGCATGTGTGCGTACAAGTACAGCCACGCTTCCACTGCAGGAGCTTTCCCCGGGGACTCAGGAACTCAGTTTGTTTCCATCACAGGGGCCAAGGTCTAAATTAAGCTCCTGGGACATTATTTTACCTCCAAAAAAGTCAGCACTGAACATTTATGATACTGGCAGCATTTTATTTCAACTGCCACTTTTAAAAATCTGCAGCCCCAAACAAGATTGTTTTTTTATTTGTTGTGCTTCACCACATCATCACATGCAATAATGTGAAAACAGGTAGCTTTTTCTAACTTTTATGGACTAATTTGCCTAATTTGCGGCGGAAACACAGACAACAATAGGCTGAATGGGACTCCTATACAGATTTACATTATAATACCAAATATAATTGACAAATACATTCATACATACATACATTTATTGGTCCCCAGAGGAAAACTCATAAGCTACCTAATGATATATAAAGTAATCCAGTAATAAATAATAAATATGATTAAATAATAATAAAAAATATGATTCTGAAATTGACCATTCTGTATAATAAATGCAGGACTTTAACTTCAATTTTTCTCCACTGTGGTTTTACCAGTTTTACTTAAAAGGACCAGTGTGATTTAGTAACATCTAGTGGTGAGGCTGTAGATTACAACCAACTGACTACCGTTGGTGTCGCCCTCCCCTTCCAAGCATGTATAAGAAACTACAGTTGCCACGAAACTCAGGAAAAACATGAAAGGCCCTGTCAAAAGCCAGTATTTGGTTTGTCCATTCTGGGCTATTGTAGAAACAAGGCAGTTCAAGATGGCGGCCTCTGCGGGAGAACGGAGGAAGGGACTCCCTTAAAACTTATTATTTCCCCCAGGGGGTGGTGCTTCACGTGCTGGGTGTCACAGAGTGAGACAGTCTGATGCACATTTTCTTTGGCTCACACTAGTTCATCTCACCACATTTTGGATAATCTAGTAAAACATACGAGAGATCAAACATAGAAGAGATCTCAGGCCTAATGCAACTTCAAACAGATATGATTTTTTTTTAAACTTGTGATCATTGTTACGTGCCACTGTGTTGTTGAGGCTAGTGTAATGCTCACATGTGCTAGCGGCCCATGCTAGCATGTGCAATGGTAGCATGGCCAGGTTTCCCTTTTTGGGGGGAGGGTGTGTTTGTTCCGTTTCGTGCCTTTTGTGTTTATTAAGTCTATTAAGTGTTTTCTTTACCTTAATTTAGTAATAAAAGAATATTGTTTGTACATTTGCTTCTGTTTCCCTTTCTTCCTTTTCCCCCAGGTTACTTTAAAATTATTGTTACACCCCTCATCCCCGAGCCAAACCCTGGAGTCGTAGCAATCATCAGTTTAAATACATATACTTAGATTTTTATTCCTTGTACTGCTGGCACAAGTGCAACCACGACTAGGCTTCCCTTCAGATTTTCAAATGACTTTTACATGACTGTTGATAAAGCTGATAAAGAATGTTCTTTTTTCTTCTGTTTAACCTGAACGTATCATAAATTTATTGCAAGTAAAGGACAGTATTCTGGAGTTCTCTTCTCATGCCCATGGATTTTCCTCCTCCGTGCACAGGAGATTGAATGTGTGCATTAGCCTTTAATTACTATTCAATACTCAAGTTGACCATCAAAATGTCATACTAGAAATATGAACAACTAAATTGGGATAAAACATACTGGCATTTAGACAGACTAAATTCTGTCCAACAACAAAAATCCACTCAGATGTAAGTTAGTATCTTGAATAAATAGATTCCCACACAGGCATCAGACAACAAAAACACAATAATTCTTACTGTCAGGTGACCATATGCTAATAAAAACATATTGAATACTGAATATTAAATTTCATATTCTGCCAATAAATCCCATAAATCTTACAGACTGGACCTTTAAGCGAAAGATCTGATTACTTCTTCCACCGCTGCTCACGTGCGTGTTGGGACACTTCCAGATGTCAATAACGTGGCCATCGCTGAGCAGCAGTAATAATAAATCACACTCTTCCTCGGTGCATGAGGTTTCACATTACTCTCACCATCTCCCACCGGCACGCGCATGCTTTCTGCCAGAGCATTAGGGACCATGACAGAGGCTGTGAAGCATTGGCCTGGAACCATGGCTCAGGAGCACGCTGAAAGGCTGAACAGCCTCAGATGAATAGATGGTAATTAATACACATAGCACCCGGGAGACCGCAGTACAATCTCAGGGCAAATTACCCTATCAATAAAATAGCCTAGAGACACAATGAGAGACAGAGGAGGATGAAGAAGGGGGGTGGGGGGGGACTGTACATAATGAGGGTGAGCAACTCTCAGGTGTTTGACTATAAAAAAAGAGCCTGTCACTCAGTCACACCTCCGTAAAGAAACAAAGAGAAAAGAATAAATGTCAAATCAGTTTTAAAGGTTAAAGGGTTGGTTTTGATTATTTAAAGTTGGGTTATGTGAGGTACTTATCCATACTCAGTGTTTTTACCTACTTAGTAGATGGAGGTCGGCCCCCACTTCACTCAATAGGCAGCAGGGGTAGAAAAAAATAATCTATATCAGTTGAAGCGTACACTATATTTCTAATATTTTCACCTCTGTACTTTGCTGTCAGACAGCCTTTTCCAATGGGAAACCACTGTTATATCAGCCAAATATCAGTATCTCCAAAGCAACCAGACTCCCTTTACAAAACCAGCAATTTTACAGTGCAGAACACAGGAGCTGCTTGTCTACTGCTGCCTCGATTGGTTCGTTTGTTTGTGTTTTTCTGTGACTTCATTAATCTGAACTCATCCTTTAAAACACAGAAGTCACACGGTAACACAAAAAATCAAACAAACAAACAAAGCGATCCAGGCAGTGGTTGACCAGCAACTCCAGCGTTCTGCAAGGTAAAATTACTGTTTTTCCTTAAGGAGTCTGGTGGCTTTGGAGAGACTGATTGGAACTCAGGGGGCAAGGCAAAGTAGTGAAAATATTCTAAATATAGTGTACACTTAAAATGATATTTATGGACTTTTTTAAGCGGCTAATATACCTACAGCAGTATATTACTTGGCTTCAGCGCTGATGCTCTGCTTCTCCAAAGTCAGGGCACGCCGACCTCCATCTACTGTA
>JAJHUR010077476.1:0-20405 GCA_027495735.1 Lutjanus campechanus | reverse complement strand
GCATTCTTCTTTTGCAACTTTTTAAAAAATTTGTAATTCAATGCTAAAAGACTTTGCAACATGGGCAACGCAATACTCATAAAGGAGCAGTCTCTCAATGACAATATATAATGATGTGACATCTTACAGGCACATAGTTCAGTTTTAGCTGAATTTTACATCATGTTCATATCATAGTCTTGGGATAAAGGCCAATTTCTCCATTCAGGTTTTTTTTTTTTGTTTGTTTGTTTTTTGCAGTTCAATCGTTCTTGGGTGGACACTTTACTTGCAGCTATTTCTGCCTGATGGCTTTCTTGCTGACAGTCAAAAAATTTGATATAAATATATAATCTGAGCCATAACTTTATCAGGGATTTTACCCTGGTATTATTCAATGGAAGAGCAACTTTATTGTTTGCTATATATTATATTATACTATACGTTATTATATTGTTTTACTATACTATATATTATGTTATGCTCTATGACTACACTTTACCTTATAGCTTGTATCCCATATCTTATTATACTGCGATGTATTGTACTGTACTATATTACATTAATATGTTATGTAAAATGTCATATTTCCATATTACTGCAGCAAAACAGTATTATACATTATTCTGGTGTATTATATTATTCCACATGTACTATACTTTGCTGACATGTTAACTGCTGATCACACCTCTCCACTTGAGTCAGAGCTGCACTGTTACTATCGTGAGTGCGGCATGTGTACTGCTTGCTAGAGGTCTGCACACCCGAGCTGACTTGGGCCGGGCTCAGGACATTTTTAATTTAATAGAATGGGCTACTTAAAGTGATCAATTTGACCTAGACCCATTTCCACTGCATAAATATTTAAGTGTTTTATTCACATGCCATTCCAGGAGAGAGGTTGGAGCATTCGGGAGATCCTAAAAGTTTCTAGTACTTTAGGAAAAGCTGCATTTTGGCAGATGTTTGATTTGTTTACCACGACAAACAGTGAGGGTCATGTGCAGCGCAAAGAGTAAATCTTTATTTAGGTATTTGCTGGTTACTGGTCATTTAATTAACCTCTCTGAATAGTGTGTGTGTGTGTGTGTGTCTTACATTTGTAACACTTAAGACAACTTAAAAATATTTTTAAGTTGTTTTTTTTTTAAGTTTGAAGCTAACATAAAATATTTATCACAAATTTTTAAAAAGTATTCCAAACTAATAAAACAAACATCCATGGAATTTAAATTAAGTGTTATTCTTCATTTATCTGACCAAGTTTAACAGGAGTTACAGCAAAATGAATCTTATATCTCATCATTGGTACAGTTGGTCTTGTGCTTTGACCAGAGTTGTGATTAAAGGTTTGGGTGGGCCATGGGAACGTCTGCTTTAGACAGTTCCTAAGTGTGTGAGGTGACCTACTGCCATCACTTGCTCTGCCTTTGGCCAGATGATTGATTGATTTTCTCCACATCAGTGTTGTGTGTTATATTTACCTGGAAGCGGTGGAAGTCTGCAGGCTTGAAGTCATTAGGGGAGCACCCACACCAATCGACGATGTGCTTATACTGGCACTTGCAGCCCAGTTTACGGTTCCAGTTGGTGATGCGCAGGTTGTTATCGACCATGCTCTCACAGTGGGCACTGTTCTCCAGCACCGTGTGGAAGAATGACTGTTGAGAAACAGAGACAGAGACGGGATAGACAGACAGACGGAGAGGAGGGGAGGCAGAGAGACAAAATTAGAAAATTGTATACCTTTTATTTTTTACACTGTTCAATTCACAGAGAGGAAATAGAGTCGGGGCGATTCACAGTAGCTCATGATAAAAATCCAATTTCCTCACAGAGATCATTCAGTTCTCATCCAATCCTTGTATACGGTTGGAAAGTCAGCCTTTACATCTCGCCTTCACAGCAATGAAAGAGACGTGTATACTGTTTCTATAAGTGATGCAGCGTACGCACAAAGCAGTGCTTACCTGTCAGTCAAAGGTTAAGAAACACTTGAACATGTGAAACTGTGTGTGTGTTTGTGTGTCTGTGTGTTACCTCAGCAGGCAGCAGAGTGTAGGCATAAAAGCGCTTCATGTTGGTGACCAAGTCGTCCTTGGAGTTGATGACATATTCGACGAACATGCGGTTGAGGAGAAACCAGTCGGACCCGCCGTCCACTGAGATGCCTTCTGGGATTTTGCGGTCGCCCAGCCTCCACATGTGGGTGTCGCACTCAAAGAACAGACGATCCAGACCCTGCTTACGGATAAACCTAGAAAACACACACATAGACATGGTTATGGCACTATGGAATATAATTAAATATACAGAAAAGTAAGGGCTGATTATTTTTGTGAATATAAACTATGTGGGAACAATAAAAACACAAACGCACATTCCAGCGTCCACTTGAAAGGGTGCTGGTTAAAAAAATAAAATGAGCAGAGGTGAAGCAAATAGATCAGCACACCAAAAAAAAAAAAAAAAAAAGGATTTTTATTGGCAATGATGTTTCGAGCACAAGAGTGCTTCTCAGACTTCTGATAAAAACAGAGCATTGCCAACTTAAATACCCACAATCCATCTTACAACCTCACTGTGACAGACCCCACCTGCTGCACCTCTTAATAGCAGAGCTTTCGTCAAGTGCCAGCTTCCAGCCAACCAGCTGGCTGCTCATTTAAGTCCAGCCAGCTAGTTGCAATTTGCTCTGCGTACATTTTATGACCAGTGGCCTCTGCTTCTTAACAATGTGGGCATGAAGATAGAGAAACATGTTTTACTGCAAGATTAAAAATTCCATTCCAGACAATTTTGTATCAGGTAAAAATAAATGCAGTACGTTAAAGAGATGCATGTCAGCAGTGTTGGTCCCTGGTTATTTTCTGGTTTCAGATGTCCATCTAAGTCAAAGATATACATTTAAGTTTTCTCGACCTCTTCCCAAAAGAAAGCTTGTGAACAACATCCTCTCCAGCAACTGGCCCCTACTTAGGAGTAACATTTTATTATTTGCTAGGTGTAATAAAATACCTCGTGCTCACTTTCCAAGCAAATTCCCTCCAGTATTTGGACTGTGATGTCTTAAAGTTTCCACTTAAGAAGCCTTTCCAGCCTTCTGTTGATATATTAATTTTGAATACTTTTCCCCATTTTTCTTTTACTTTATTATCTGCAGTGGTGAGATTTTGCAGTATTTTAATTGTATTTGAAAGATTTTCTTCGGCTTAATTCAAAGGTTTTTAAATTTTTTCCTTATCAGAATTGAGAGTCTGAGGACAGACGGTGTTCAACACTACAGACTGTAAAGCCCCTTGAGGCAGTTATTTATGATGATGGGATGTATAAATAAAATTTGACCTGACGTGATTATCTGTCTTTAGTCCTGCCATCACATGCCTAATGTGTGAGCAATCAGCTGAGTGTCCTGCCCAGTAAACAGTCACAGCAGAGTCGTCTTCGGTGTTTGACAAATATTAGCAAAGTAGTTGATGAAAAAACACCTTAAGAATGATTATAATTGTGCAGAGAGGGGACATCCTCATTAGCTACTTTGGAAAAAACCAGAAAACACAACAAATAAACACAATAAAACCCCCTTTTACAGGAGCTATTTGGTGTGCGGATCTATTTGTTTCAACTCAGAAAAAAAAAAAAACATAGTACAGAAATCCAGGTGACTTTAAAATTACCATTTACATCAAAACAAGCACTCCTTAGTTCTTGTTTTATATTTAGAGGGACACTTGTGCATAATCAGCAGCTCATTTATATTTCCTCCCAATTTTTCTCTTCACTTTCTATAAACAGATTTTTGAGCAGTGCTTGTCACAAGAGGAGCTTGTTGACTTTCAGAAGGAAATACAACTTGTAATAAATTCAGGCTGAAAATCTGGATCTGCTCCTTCTAAAAGAAATCTGGGTAATTTTTTTTCTGGTGAATATTGTTTGAGAAAAAAAACAAAACAGACTAAAAAACAGTGAAAATATGCTCAGGTAGGTGCAGACACGACTCGACTGCTGCAACAGTGGACTGAAGAGATTACAGACTGATCATTTTTAACAATAATTGTTATTCTATATCTAAACATTAGTTTCCTGTAGGACTGTGGCAATATGGTTTATAAAAAATATATCAATATTTTTAGGCTATTCCTCAATATACAATATCTATCTTGAGATTTGTGCCTTTTGCCTTTAAAAAAGACAGGAAAAGACAACACTCAAGCCACATCACGATATAACAATATAAAAAAATCTAAGACGATATCTAGTCACTTATCATTAGCCCTGTTGTCCTTTGCATTACAACAGAACAACGTGTCTCCTGTCCTTAGCCTGAAATGACTTGACAAATGTGTCGTTCACACTTGTCACTACACACTTTTATCAGCAACAACAAGAGTGACACCCTGCATACATAATGGATGGTGTTACTCGTGTGAACGTATCGAGTGTCAGATGGAAGGAGTCAGATTCAGGTCAGCCGGGTCAGACTGTTCCCTCTTCGCTCTCTTCACCGTGACAGAGACTGCTGAGGTATTGACCTTGTGGCTCACAGGCACACGTGCACATACATACGCAGATGACATTTTAGAAATGCATTTTTCAAGCATTTCAATTTGTTTCACCCGTCCACACATATGCATGTATACTCCAGTGGTGGATTACGGAGATATTTATTGTTGTTTTAATACGGAATTAAATCAGGAACAAAACAGCTTCCCTCTCGTCAAACAGCAGTGAATAAAATTCTGTGACTGCAAACACAAAAAGGTACCGCTGAGTCACGCTGACTCATGCATCCGTGCTGGCCGAATTTTTTTCCTCTTCCCATGTGTTTTGGGGGTATTTTTGCCCACAGTGTTGGGTGATGGCTGGTTTGTCACAGGGGTGAGATGAGGCAGAAAGTCGAGGGCGGCAGGGTGGCGGCGGCAGAGAAGGGCGTCCTGGCAGCGACCTCGCGAGCTCACCCCACCAAGAAGGTTAATTAATGAAGCCACAGATGGGAGCTAATTGTATTATGATTCAGTGACCATGGCGTGCTGGCAGGAGTACGCTGTGTGTGTGCGCAGAGGTGCTGCTGTGTGTGAGTAAGAGAGACAAACACAGACAAGGGGGGGTAGGAGAGTTGTGGGGAGATTAAAATGAAGTTTGAAAAATTTGCATCTCACCTGGCGTTGTCCCTGCCGTGGGACTTGATGAAGTTCATGTCTCTGTATTTGGACAGGAAGGCCACCAGCTGGTTATTGGTCCTGAAATGGAAGAAAATGATTTACTTTTGACTGGGAAACATATGGTGAGACCTGGATTCTGCAGCACAGCACATTAACCCGTTACTTGTTGCTATAAAAAAGTTCACATTGAGCCTGTTTACACCTAGTATTGACATGCATCTTTATGCTTAAATTCAATCATTTAAGTTGTTTCTTTATTTCTAACAAACATTGTGTAAGACTGTTTCGGCATCGCTGTACCGGTGGCTCGTCTGTGTGTGAAGTGTGTCTACCTGCCAACATTCAGCAGCTGTTTGAACACACCGTTTCAACTGATTACATCATTTACACTAAATTTATGAAAGAAGACAACATTTTTTTGACATTTTATTGACGGTAAATTTTACAACCACAGTGAACAGTAACATGAACCTGACTGTTATATATGTTGGCCTATCACAGTTATATCAGCCTATGTAGTTATCGGCATATATGTTGACTGACATGCACCGATATGAAAGCTATTCTATACTTATTTACCACGTTATTTACCTATTTAGTTTTATATACAGCATTTAAAGTTTATTTGATCCTTTTTCCTGCCTCAATTTAAGTTTAATATATATAAATATATATATTTGTTCTAATTGTGTATTTTGTATTTCTAGTGATTTTTAATTATTAAAAAAAATGTTTAAGTTCACTGTTTCAGCATCCTGATATCAATTTGGAGAATAATATTAAACAATAAAATAACTATTGGTCGATAATTAAATTAATTGCCAACTATTTTGATAATCGATTGATCGGTTTGAGTAAGTTTTTCAGAAAAAAAGTCAGCTTCTTAAATGTGAATATTTTCTGGTTTATTTACTCCTCTCTGACAGTAAAGTGAATATCTTTGGGTTGTGGACAAAACAAGACATTTGAGGATGTCATCCTAGGCTTTGGGAAACACTGATTGACATTTTTCACCATTTTCTGACATTTTAAAACAAACAACTATTAACAGATTAATTAAGAAAATAATCCTTCCTCCAAAAATTGACCAATTTTTGAGTTGTTGAGGGAGATACACTTTATTAACTTTGACAAATTCTTAATCATTTATGCCTTCTTGTAATTTCAGCAAATGTTATATATTAGTTATTTCTGTCTTTCTGTGAAAAACATATTGTGTCTGTTTGTCCCAGCGTGTTGGCTACACATTTGGTCTTTGCAAACAGAAATGATGTTAGTGTTTATTTGCATAAGGAGCAGGAAGTGAGCGGAAGCTGACATTTCTCTACAGCTCTGTGATGTATTTACGAAGCCACGCCTGCTAGTTTTGGTTCACATAAGAGACTTCTGTACTTGTGTTTTTGCCGTGTCTTTGCTTTTCTCACTGTTTGAAGTGGGCGAGACTTGGATGGAAAAAAGTGATGTCATGTACTTTGGTGCATGAATCAGAATTTACTAACATTTGAATCAAAATGCAATGACAGCTGTGGGGGCTGCTGTCAGTTAAAAGGGATTCTTGATGAAACAGATTAGAGTGTTTCACTGTAATAAAGAGCAACTAAAGACGTTAATTGTTCCAAATTTAAGCTTTAATTGTTAATGAATATTTAAAGATCATCCATAGAGACTAATTATTAGCAAAGTTCAATGAAGCTCAACATCTCATAAAACCAGATACAAGATGTCTCCTACTTCACCAAAATGTCCATTCTACTCCACATAACACGTGAGAGCTACAAACTAGTTGTGACATCTCATAAATCTCTGCACATGCAATCATCCTGCACAGTGACCTTCAAACATCCAAGTGAAGTAACGATGAGCACTTCTGAGTGGAAGGGGACTTTAATGATAAGGAGAAATGTGAGACCAAGGAGCTTTAAGTCACATAGTGATCATTTTAAGACCTCGGCTGAACCTGGTGTCAATCCCTCAGTTCCCTCCAGCCATTAAAACTATTTAGGATTATACAAAAGATTGTGCTATCCATGATTTTGATGAATGACTTCATGCTGCTCGTACATTGTAGAGCGGTCTACGTCCTCATATAGAGGCCAGACAGGCTAAAAGCTTCGCTCTGCAGGCTATGCCCCAGTCAATGGCTCTAACATTTCATCTGTGGTGGAGTCTTTCATGATGGCTTGGCTTGCCTTTCTAAAAGAGCAGCGAGGCCCTGGTAAAAAGCTCAAGGATCAGTGGGGGGAGGGACAAGCGCATATTAATGTCATTTTCTCTTGAAGGAGCAATTTCACAGCCTGGGGGGCTTATCTTAGGAGGTCCTGAGCCATAAAGCCTAACTGATGATGTGCTGTACAGACACACGCAGTCTTCTCTGTCTCTACTTCCCACACACACACACACGCACAGACGCTGTGTATATGCTAGTATGCACACTGACAATGCAATATACATGCACGGGGACACACAAACGCTTGTAGGCACGCAGACACGCACACACACAGAGCGAGGGGAATTCATGTCAAGCTCCAGATTTGCCACCTGAGTGGTCACCCCGTCCACTGGGTCTAGTTTGCTTACTGTCAGCCCTGTGGCTGCTCTGTCTCACAGTGGTATTCACACGCACACATACACACACACACACAGTGCTGGGAGTTTCAGCTGCACCTGACAGCTAAAAAATGTGCACCTTTTCAATATCATAGCCAATTAAAATTCATCATTATGCCACTGTTTCACTTCCACGCTCTTGCTGTTAAATTAATAATGTGCCTTTTTATAACAAGGACTTTAAATACACCGCTCCTGAGGGGAATGGTTGAGCTCCAGTGGCTGACAGGTTATGAACCCACACTCAAACAACACTCAGACAGATGACAGACAGACCATACATTCATCATCTTTGTCCTGGAAAAAACCTACAAAAAGTCCTGTCACTTGATTTAGAAATCCTGCAAGTTTTTCAACAAGTTTTCAACATTTTTTGAATTACCTTTTCAAATGAGTTGTCTTAGCTCTAATGTTTTTTTTCCCCCACAAGAGGAAATAACACCTATCACTTATGGAACAAAGCAAAAATATGAGATACAACACTTTCCTGGCTGAGATGACAAAGTGAAAGAGATTAGAAGATATGACGCCCGCAGCCAGTCATTTTCTCACAAAGCTCCGACTTCTTAAAAGCTGCTGTAAAGTCCATGAAAGGGGCTTTAAAGGAAAAAAAGAGGTAAGACCAAGGAGACTGTGTAGATAAAAGCTGGGAAAGAGGGTAGTACTCTGACAAAGCAAGCGTGTAACTCATCCTCTGGCCTCTCTGGACACACACGCACACACACACACACACACACACACACACACACACACACACACACACACACACACACAGTACAGTATATCTCCCCCTGGACACACAGCCCCTCTGCTGGTGTGAGGGGCTCTGGGTTTGCCTTTGAGAGCCATCCATGCGGCAGGACAGACATTATCAGGGAATTAGAGGGGAAATAATGCTTGTCTCCAGTCCCACTGATAACAACAGCAGCAGTCGGGGCAGCGGAGAAGCCCACCCTTTCCTGCCCACACCTGTGTAGTATGGTCGGTCACAACGGAAAAGCGAGTGCCATTTGAAAAATACTTTAACTTCATGTTTCATGAAGAAAAGGCTGGTGCAGATTAACAATACATATTTTTAGCTGAATAAATGTTGGACCATCAATATAAATAATGGGTTACAGCTTAAAATTAAATGACAAAGTGGAAGAATGAGGGTTTGGGTTATGCTTGAAAATAGCTGTTCCGAACAGTCAGGTGAGGAAAAAAAAAAAGCTGAGCCGTAGACGGTAATGTTGTCATGTTTACTGGAATTTTTTTAATTTGATAAAATACCTTGAAAAATATTGATATTGAAAAAACATTGATATACTATACCAGTTTTGATACCACAGTGAAAGAAAGTCATTGAGGGCACAAAATTTTACATTTTTATGAAAAGATAAACAAAACAAGGCTATAACTTGACAACAAATTTTCAACTGAAGCAAATGAAAAAAGTGAGAGTGTCAACTCGCTGTGTCAACTTCTTGTCGTACTACTTTGAAAAATGATTATTGAAAGCATTTCAAATATACAGTATTAATATGTATAAATATTTAAACACTCATACACAGTATCTCTTACCTGGACCATTGAGTCTGTAATAAAGTTATTATTATTATTATTATTAGTAGTAGTAGTAGTAGTAGTTGGTATCTATTTTTTCATTCCTTCTTACCTTCCTGATATTTTACTGGGGTATATGCTATTATGACCGTATTTGTGTAAAACTTGTGAAACAGCTTAACTCGCCTATCCTCCACTGAACTGTAGTTCTCCCTTGATGAAGGCAGAGCTCATTGTCATGGTGACACTATTCCCACAGTTGGGAAACAACACACACTCAGGAGCTCTGCTTTGGTCTTGAGAAGCTGCAGCTTTTATTCACAGACAAACTGAAACCTACACTGTGCATTTACTGCCAGATGGACAACTTCACTGTTTAATAGAAAGACGTTCGTCTGTACTGAAAATCATGTGGTCATGATTTCCTAACACCCTGGTATACCATAATGCCTTGATATCGCCAAAGCCTAGAGGACAGAGTGTCTGTTATGTCATCCATAGGTTTCTGAAGAGAGGTTTTCATGATTGCAGTTTGGTGGCTCTGGTCATCGCCATCCTAGCAGTGCCTGACTTGGCCAACTCTTGGCATAATCTAAAAATGGGCAAAGAGGTGGAATGTAGTTGGAGCTGAGACGTCTAAATGAAGCAGCTACCTGGCTGCTAGCCATCTGGGACAGCACCGACCTTTTACTCAATTAATTATTCATAACTTTATGCCTTGATTTAATTTAAACAGGTGAGTTATATACAGGGTTTCTGCAGGTTTCAACAGACCATTATAAATGTAATTTAAGATTTATTTCACTTCCATAATAGCAGAAAAGTATGAAAGTTTTAGAGATGTCTGAATATGGTTAGAAAATGTCTTAAACTGTTTTTTTATGAGTAATGTTTCGCTACAATGTGTCAAGTCCACTAGCCTTGTGTGGCGGAATGACAGTTTTAGGCACTTGTGTGTTGGCTTCTCTTCTCAGCTCCAGAGGTTTCTGCTTGAACTGAGCGAGAAGTTCTAACTGTGGCTCCTTTCTCACCTTCCACATAGCTGGCCAATCACTGCGTGACGTGGGTGTGAATGTCAGATTGACAATTTTAGAAAATCACAGAAATGGAAAGATGTGGGGGCAGGTGGTTTCTGAAGCTATTCGACCATCTGATAAGCAGTTCTGATGAAGCATACTGACAGCTTAGCGCGTGGTTGTATTTGCAGTCTGGCGGAAGTGAGGCATCTGCTTATTCCAACATGTTTGTCTCCTGCAGTGGGAAGTCAATGTAATGCTGAGGTGTTTATTTCTGAGGGAGAATGTCTCTTTCCGCCTGAGCCTGTTACCAAAGAAAATCAGAATCAGAAAGGATTGTCAGCTACAAAACAGCTGAATGGCTTTTCAGTTTCTTGCTTCAGGATACTCATGCAGCATGGATGCTCCCTCTTGCAGGGGCTTGAACCCACGACTGACACTTAGAAAGGACGATATTTGCAAGTGCAACTCAGTAAATAAACATGCAGTGCACAGACTTGGTCAAATCCAAGCCGTGGTTACAAATTGTTAAGCAAAGATACAAGAGTGCAATTTACATATTTCCAAATTGCATGGATCCAAAACATCCAGTTCCCTCTTGTTCCCCTACACCTATGGTAACTGCTTATTCTCGCTCTCTCGCCTCCCCCCTGTCATTTCTGCCTCTCGGCTCCCTCTTTCGCTCCATCAATCGTTTCGTTTCCCAACAGATGGAGCTTAAAACCTCCACTGTCAGCCCTTTTCTCAACATCACCCTCATGCAAATGAGGAAGCAAAAAACGGGAAATAAACGGTATCTCGGTGTGCGCAAATACCTTTAATCACACACTGACAGACAGACAGACAGACAGGCGTACAGACAGGATAAATACACACACACGTACACAGACAGGTGCTGAGACACTGAACTATGCAGACGGCATGACATAAACACAGACACGCAGAAGCACCGACACGCACACACATACAGACAGCATGTCAGCAGCATTCATCAATATGGTGAAAAACACGACAACACTGAGCCCGTCTGTGAATAAAAAAAATCCACATTTGCCCCTGCATCTTGGCTCCAGCTGTGGAGACATCAGATCCAGCTTCCTGTTAACCAGTGGCCATTATGGCTTGTCTAAATTCAACGGGTGGACATCTGGCTGCGCAGAAGAGATAACTCTCTCCTTAATAGGAGGATTTTAATTGGCTGCTGCAGAGCTACATCAAAAACCCAGCAGACCCTGAACTCCCAGAAGGACTATAAACTCACATAAAAAAACAGTAAAAGTCACAGAATTTCTCCTCCAATAGGCTATTTCCAAGACTTCATGTCCAGTTCACGAAGACTTTGTGGCTTTAATTACCTTTTACAGCTTTTTAAAGGTGATGGTTTCGAGTGGAGAGACGGCTTTCGGACCGTACTGTACACAACGGCCCTGGAAAGTCAATAGGTATTGACCAGGGGCAATTAAATTGTAATCAGTTCACCATGTAACCCATTCAATGGAGTGCAAGCGAGGAAGCAGGGACCTGGAGTAGAAGGTGTTAAAGAACAGTGTTTGAGAAAAGCTGAGGTTCGACTTCATTGATCTGTTTGGTTTGGAGTGACTCTTTATTTAAAGCTCACAGTTAACCACAGGAGCACGGACCAGTGTGTGTATCGAATTTCCTTCCTATTGGCCGAGAGCGGTCTACTATTGTTTGTGCCCTGCTGGTGACTCCCTTTGTCACCTATATTAGATGCTTGCCCCTCGCTTCATTTCCTTACAGGACAATTCATTACCCGACTGCCTGCCCCACTATCCTTTACCGAACCACCTCTCTCGCTGTGAGATCCATCTTTGTTACCTGATGGGGTAGTCGGCAGCACTGAGGTTGATGAAGAAATCCCAGCTCCAGTCCCTCATGGACAACAGGTCAGCCATGCTGCGAAGATACATGGTCAGCAGACTGGCACCACCCCAGATGGTGGCCATTCGCCAGGGTGTCACCCTCACGTTTGGATACTGTGCAGCCAAGGCGTGCACCTGCCTGTGCAGGTAGTTAGAGCGCTGCAACAAAGACAATGATCACATACTCATTAATACTGTGTATGATTTCATGAGACAAAGGCAGAGGGGCACCAACAAACATTCATTTGTTATAATCAAGAGAGATTAAATTTAAACCTCTCTTTTTAAAATTTACTTTTTACTCTAAACTTAATTAATTAAATTTAATTTTGTTGCACCAAACTAAACTTGCTAAACTGCTGTTGTGATCCAGTATTAACTTTAAACTTACACTTACACAATCAAGCTCCTCAAATAAAGTCAAGGGACAAACTCAAACCAACTGTGCTTTATGATGTGTCTTTCTTTCACTAGTTGATCCATTTCAACAGTCTGTCAAAGGACCAGAAATTAGAGCTTTTCTACCAAGCCGTTGTGAGAAATCTGACTAGGGCAGTGTTAACTGACTTTTTACCTAGCTAGAAAACAATGTGATGTTTTGTTAACTTTTTAGCTGTCTAGCAAACGATTAAATGTTTGGCTAACTTCTCTGAGCAGCCGAAAATTAATACTTACTAGGTCCCGACAGGGCCCAAATTAATTTTTGATTTATAATTATTATTATTATTTTTTACTCACAAGCATCTGCATTCTGATTAAACTCTGTGCAATTGCGGTTTGCATTAATACACTTTACGAGACATCAGTCCGCTTTTAAATTTGGACTTACACATTTTAAACCTACGTTTACTCAACTCTGATTAAAAATAATCTTAAATGGAGTTAATTTTTGTTGGTGTAACGTAGTCAAAATTTTACAAGTTTATGCAATTTAAATACAGAGAACATTTTAATATTCTATTCAAGCTCCCACTGAAAGATTTAAAAGGGCTTGACCAGTGTCACATTAAAGGTACATAGGCTCTCTTGAGCTCACCTGATCGACGTGTATGTAGTAGTAGTGCGATATGTGGTAGATGGCTTTGAAGAGGCGTTGAAACTGGCGTGAGGCTCGTCCATGGACCACCAGGACAAACGCTATTCTGACTGGTTTTGATGGAAAGCTCTCCGCAGAATCCTCATCCCACTGAACATTAGCATTGGCTTTACCTGTGAGGGGAAAAAAAGATGTCAACAACGTCTATATTTATAACATCATAGCAATAAATACAAATCTTGTATTAAGGGTGCACTGAGTAATTCTGGAGAAAAAAAAACGACTGTTAAGTTTCACTCCCAGGATGTCAAATTACCAACACTTTTGTTTGGTGGCTTGAAGATGGTTGATTGTTGAGTCTCATTCCCAGGCCGCCAAATGCTGATGTTTTGGGAATGAGACTAAACAATCAACTATCTTACCAACCTGTGATTTGCCAGAGGCTAGACTTTCTTAAGCCTGAAAACAGAGCCATGAGGAGGAGCAGAAATCTAGTTTTCTCTCAGATCATTTGAATTACATTACACTTAAGGTTTATCATGGAACTTTTACCAAAAATAAACTGCCTTTTCCAGCTTTAACTCCATTTAACTCACACAACATTGCATGGATTCTTCATCAGTAAGATAATCAGGGGTTGTTTGCTTCTTTGATTACCAAATCAAATCTGTTATGCAGCACAAACGGTGCCATTAGTCACTATATGATGGGGAGCACGTATAAATATCTTCAAGGGACCAAAAAGCAAATGCCAAAGCATAATGAATATAGTTATTGATGATAATTAAATGTTATTCTTTTATTACACAATAAGCTGAAATAGCAAAACAATGATGTTGCTAGGCAACACGGTAAGTGGCAGTTGTAGCAGTATGATTTGCATATTCATTATAATTAACTGTTGTGTCAAAACTGAACATTCAGTGGGTGTTTTACATTGTCTCTAAGTGTGACACAGTTAATTGAGTTTTACCTCAGATTGTTTACACTCCTACCTTTAGAATGCTTTCTTGGAGATATACACTAAGACTGTAATACAACCATTATGCTTTAAAAACGTAGGTAGAGTTAGTTACATGACTTCCCTTTGCTCTCAACTGTGCCATTTAAATACCAATTAATTATAAAGGCCAAATTGGTAGGATTATGGACAGAGGCAGAAAGTCAAGCTACAACTGAGATATTAATAAATAAATGAATAAATAAGAACAAAAAAGTCATGCAGCTACTTCAGTCCTGCTGTGGAACACAGAGGGGAAAAAAGCATAACCACAAACCATGACTCACTCATCCATTTTTCTTATGTGATTGAATTGGAACTATGACAATTTCAAGCAAGACACTACACACACTGTAACTACTATCCTCATTCAGACAGGAATCCTATAACCGATTCCTCTGGGGCTTTCAGGGTGGAGCACGGTTTGACAATGTGCCATCATTCCTCTCAGGCAAAACTCCCAGAAGATGCCTTGGATTTCACACAAATGACAACAATAAGCATGCAGAGAGAAAACACCGCCCTGGTCGCGGCCTGCCAAGCCACTATCAAATTAAACAATTCCCATAATCTCTAGAGGGCCATTGGTAAGCTCCATTGTGTGGTTTTCGTACCACCCTTAACCGCTCCAAAACAAACACTCGCACTTCAAACCTGAAAAAGTCTTCCTCCTCGTAGGAGTTCTGCACCATCAAGTCCCCCCAACATCATCCGAGACATTGTTTGTTTTTAAATCTTCAGTTATTACAGCGAATGCGCGCGTGCGGCTTATGAGACATGTTTGTTCACAGAACGTGCCTTAAGGAGATTAATGACTATAATTTGGGACTTCAGTTCCCAAGAGCCTGTTTGTGGCGAAGAAGTAGAGGAAGCTGAGGGAATACTGAGGCGGGGGCTGTTTATCCCCCTGAGGTTATGTTTCCTCAAAAATGCCCCTCCCGGCTCCTCTCCCTGTCTGGCCCTATAAGGTCCTGTAATTACTCAAAATTTAAGGACGAGTGTCCAAGTTGTCTTCTCTTTATGAGTTGACAGGGCCCAGTCCGTCCCATTCAACTTATATTATTCAGTCAAATTTAAGGGCAGGTGTCCAACATGGCTTTGTTTAAAGGTTGACCACAAGGTTGGGGTTAATGACACGCTCCCTTGGCTCCAATTGGCCCCAATTGGCTGTGGCCCCTGTCAGTCACTCATACTTATTTCTCACTTCTCTTTCTCTCTCTCACTTTGTGTATGTGTGTGTGTGTGTGTGTGTGTGTGTGTGTGTGTGACAGCTCAGGGGGGAAATCTGCTGTGGGCCGTATCAGATTGAACGGTAATTGGTGGCCAGCTAAGAAGGTTCACTGGTTTGCTTTGCACACGGATAATTGGCCAGTCGCTTCACAAAGCACTTTCAGAGTGTGTGCTATGCTAGCTAGCTGAACTAATGAGCACTGCTGTGTGTGTGTGTGTGTGTGTGTGTGAGAGAGAGAGAGAGAACTTAAAATTTACTGTCAGTTTTGCCAAGCGTGTGTGTTTATCTGCAGAAGCGCTTCATGTGTAGTATTTTTTGAGCTGGCTCTGCACCTGAAGAGACCTCAGACCAATTCTGAAAAGAAAAAAAAAACAACAACACAGAAGCCCTCCTCTTGAACTCATCACTCTTCATCATCCTTCCCATCGTCATCAATCTTTTAAACTGCCTCTCTCTCATCTGCTATCACCCCACTCTCTTCCTTCATCATCTTGTGTAACTTCAGGCTCCTACCCACCCTACATCTTAACTGCTCATAAGAGAGGTTTGAACAAGAACAGAGCCATACCCCAGAGGGCTTGCATCAAATTGCATTTGAAAATGTCTCAGGGATGGTGTCTGCTCCTCGAAACCGTCCACAGAGACAGGTTTGCAGACGTATAAATCACAGCCATGGGTTTGATTTGAATGAATACAATAACAAATTTCATTTCCTTTTCTTTACACCTGCATTATACCTTTATCCCTGTACCAGATTTTTTTGGCCAGCTGGAACACAACACTCAACACAGCACTTTAATATTATCATAGGGTGACCAGACAGTCCTTGTTTTCCAGGGACACTTACTGTTTTTGGTGGCCTGTCCCTGGCTGGAGCTGTCTCTGTCCCTGTTTTTAACAGTGCTTTAAAAACAGGCTTCAAAGTGAAATCATATTTTACGTGGCAAAAAAGACTGGACAGTGGAGCCTATGGCTTGACATCACAGTCACATTGTGCTTCTTTTGGACAACCAAGTAATAACATGATTGATAACATTATTCTTTCTTCAGAAAGCCCTTTCTGGCAGAAATCCTGCTATCTTAACCTGAACCTTATGAAGATAAGGTTTCTGGCAGAAAGCCTTGAAAGCTAACGTTTCCCAGCAGTGTGGAAAAACTCAGCCAGAAGCTTAAAAGTGTCAAATGAATCCACAAATGTCATTTTCAAGCCAGGTAGAGTGGAGAGGAAGGAGAGATGTCATTACAGAGCCTATTATTTATTATTGCAAATCACGTTTTTGAGGCAAAATACAAAAATGCAAGCAATGAGAATCTGTTAAACAACATATTTCATCTAATGGTGAATTATTTATTGTTATAGATTAGAGAGGAAGGGGAGTGAGAAGAAATTTAGTGAGGAGGAAATTCAGTGAGTAAAGAGAGTGAAGTGAGGAGAGTGTAGAACAGTGAAGTGGAAAAATAAAGAGAAGGAAAGAAAGAAACAGATGAAAGACAAGTGAAGAAAAAAGGGAGAACCATGTTCCATAGTTTACCATAGCCTCACTCAACCATGGTTCTGTCAACAATGATTTTCTGACATGGTTTACAAAGTTACTTTATATCCAGTTTTATCTAACTGTCAGCCTGCACCATAGTTACAGTACAGTACAACAGTTACTCATGGTGACTGTGGTAATACATCAAACCACTGTCCCTGTTTTCTTATTTCATAGACAATGACATTGGATATATTAATGATAAAAAGTTTTTATTTCATAAATCTGGTTACCTTATATTATCACAAAACAGCAAACACCCTACTTACACATGCAGCAGACATGAAGCAACAACAGCATTCATTTGGAGCTATCGGCACGACCAGCTAACATACATGTGGAGTAAACTAGCATGTTGCCAGCAGCAAGCTGCTTAATGTCCCAAGTAACAGACAAACAAGCTAACAGCTAACAAGCAACAACTAGCTGAGTGAATTATCTGGCTTGATTATCTGTTAATTTGCTAAATGCTCCACTATGTTTCCCAGCCATTGCTAACAGAAACCTGCTGCAGCTGAACCAAAAAAAAAGTTTGGGGCCAGAAAACCAAGACAGCAAGCTAAAAGAAGCAAGAGAGCTCATAGAGCTGAGGGAAACTTCAGAGTTGGGTGCTAATTCTCCAAGGATTTGTCATTAATATGTTCATTTTACACATGATTATTTTATCCATTGTTATATTGATTATAGCAGCTTTAACTATCATTTATACACAAATCCTTCTCAGTGCAAGGCCTTTAGGTTAAAGCTACATGAGTACAAGGTCACTGACAACCAGCTGTTATCCCTGCAGGAGCAACGCGGCCCAGTCATATCATTATTAGCCAAGTTAGCATATGTGAGGTATAGAGATTGAGCATGTTCCTCCTATATTCAATGATGCTAATACCAGAGCTAACACAATTGCTAATCTAGGCAAGGCCTCAAGGACAGAATACCGATCAAATCAAATTGGACAATTTTGTGCTAACAAGGTTAGGACTTGAATTGGGATGGGGGAACAGAGGAGGAAAGAAAGAGAGAGATAACACATTGGCAGGCAGCAGGCAGGCAGACGGAGGGTAAGAAAGAAAAGTGATTTAATTTAGCTGTCGTGTTGTTACAGCCCAGCCACCAGGGGAAAGCCCTTTTCAATTTCTTTGTCTCCTTTGATCAAACTGTCAGTTTGAGTGGGACGGTGAGTTGCTGTGTGAGATGACAGGAGCTTAGGCGCAGACAAACGATACCCCTGCTCCTGGGAAGGGGAATGCACAAAAGTTGCCATGTCACGGTGCCTCCTCGAGTTCCAATAACATGAGCGAGGGCCAGGAAGGTATCTGAGTAGGAACAGGCAGGATGTATAATAGCTTTCTCCTCCTCCCCTGCTGTCAATACTGCATCCAGTCCTCTCACGTGAGTCTAAATGCGTGTGTGTGTATGTGGCGTTCACTTAAACACGGTTGCCGATGCATGCTGCTCACCGATGGCAGCGGCAGCAACAGATTATGTTTACAGAAGCCACAACCAGGCTGCAGATGTCCATAAAATCTTAGAGGAGAAAAAGGCCCACATGTGTGTGTGTGTGTGTGTGTGTGTGTGTGTGTGTGTGTGTGTGTGAGCGTCTGTTTGAGAAAAAGAAAAGAGAACCTGTGTTCTGTGGCCAGCTTGACAAAACAAATGAAAATTGGAAACCAATTTGGAGAGAATACAAGCAGCATCCCCATTTCCTCCAACAATTTACTTCACCAATTACACATAAGCAAAAAAAAAAAAAGACATTTCTTGCCTTTGACGAGAATTACAATTATAAGAACAGGAAATATTTGACCATGTACTAAAGCCTGACTGGACAGCGTACACTCTTTGTACTCAGTTGTGTGGATATTATTTTTCTTTCTTTTTTACTATGAAAAAAAGCTTTGTACGACAGAGAGTAGGAGGAAATAATTTGAAAAAATTAAATGTCAAACTAAATGAGGAAAGACATTGACAACCTGTCAGCATTATTTCCAGGAGGTTTTTCTTTTGTGTCTTGTACTTTAGTAAGTCTTCTAGTATAATGAACTCAAGAAAAAATCTCTATTATCATATTGATCTCCTGATTTTTAATCTATTTTTGAAGTGATTTGAGATGAACAATTGTTTAAAGAGCACTGCAGCGAGAAGCTCTACAGAGTGGCTCCTCTGCCTCATCTATTTTTACTGCCTCCACATAAATGCTGCATTTGGAGGATTTATTTATCCTCATGTCCTACAGCACTGTGAGTGCATACACACAGTATTTGGTCTTAACATGAACACACATACAGCTGGGCAATATATCAATTAAGTATTATTTACTAGTATTATTAAATCATGATATGAGACTAAATATTACATAGATTTTGAATTAAGTGACAGAATTTTCTGAACTTACTAGCGTGCTCTAACTGTTCTATGATGTATCTTTACCTGCTATATTTAACCTTTATTTATTAACTCAGATGAGTTTCACGAGAGGGGCCTTGCTCAAGGGCACCCAAGTGGTGGTAATAAGAGAAAAGCAAGCATTGCTCTTTCACTTTTCTCACCCATAGTTATCCTGTTGGTTGGGGGACTGAGCCAGCGACCTCTAATAGGCCTTTTCCATACACATATACCGGCCTGGCTTGACTCAGCCCGTCAGCTCAGCACGGCAGGGCTTTGCATTTCCATTACAACAGGGCTACCCACTTGAAGGTGTGTCTTTTAAGTGAAGATGAAGACCAGCTCAATGAGGCCGGAGTCGAGCAGCTGTAAAGTGGTGGATGAACCATTCACATATACGTTTCTGGGATTAACTCGCTGTTTCCTTAAATTCTTCAGAATAAAAGTCCCCTGTTGTTTTAACATGGTTATTTAAACAGTTTTATCATGAAGCAGCACAAACAGGAAAAATTTTAATTTGGGGGGCGGGGGTTTCATCAGCAGTGACTTAACACGACTTGAACACAGCAGAAAGAGAATATGAAACGGTAAAATAATGCAGACACCTGAAAGTACAAACAACGACACAGAGAGAAACTAAACTTCATAACACAGAGATTCAGTTGGAAGCTACAAAAGTACTGAGAGCTGAACATAAAGAAAACTCTTTCTCTGCTCTCCCGCACACACATGAGCTGAGTCTCAACACACTCGCTTGTTTGTGGGAGAGACAGGAGGCTCGTCATGGGCTGGCTGGGGTCAGTGAGACACCACCTGACAGAGTCAGGCCGGCCTCACTTTGGCCTTGCTCCACAGTAGGTCCACACAGGGCCGTAGCCAGCTATGAGGTCACCGAGGTCCGGACCTCGGTAAAAATTTCTGAGAAAAAAAAGAAGAGGTCCAAACAGCATAACACACCGTGCCACCGGACAGCTTTTATTTTGAAACCACAGGAAGTTATCGATGTGCAGAAGGCGCGGGAAATTTTCA
>JAJHUR010077475.1:0-23254 GCA_027495735.1 Lutjanus campechanus | reverse complement strand
AATTTGGGACAGCATGTTCAGGTTATTTGGGACAATGTTTCTGGGTTTATATTGAAATATTTCAAAATAGTAGTCATATATTACATGCTGAAAGTAAGAAATTCAAGTCAAAAACAAGTACCTTTTTACATTTCAGCATATCAAGTTAGTGGTTAATGTTGCTAACAGTCAGAATATGTGAAGTCAGCTTCAAAAATCGGTCAGATTGTGTTATCTCTTATTATGTTATGAGTTATCTGATTTCATTTACAAACAATGAAAGAGATTTAAGTACAGTAAACCAGAATCATATTAAGGCCTGTTGATGAAGTGACAGGAGGCTATGAAGTAGGGAAAATCAATGCAGGTGTAGCACTGTATGCACGATACTTAATCATTGGGTTTGTCCTCATCTGTCAAAATGATTTATTTGCATTTATTTCATTTAACAAAATATTAATAAAATGTATTTTAAAAAACATGCTCACTTCTCATGAAGTCAGTAGTCTGCTCACAATATGTTTTAGGCTATTAAATCTGCTGTTTGTTGAAATAATTAGTATATTGTAACCAAATCACAAGATAATAAATAATACATAACATAAACATAATAGGCTATAGGCCTAATATACATAATTAAGCAATCTATTATTGTCTATTTTATGTAATTGCAGCAATATCCTATATCCACAGGCCTGTGTCCCAAATTACCAAACCTACTGTCCCAATTTACCAAAGAAGGTGCGAAAAAATAGTTTTGTGTTAAAACCATTAAAATAGAGTGCCATGCTCTATCAAAAGATGTTTAGTACATAATTGTTTCACATAAAGAATGTAGACACCTTGAGGAATCCAGACATATCTCATTTGTTGGGCTATTTATTAATCTTGATGACAAAAAATAGCTCAGAAAATGAAATTACAAAAATTGTCCCAATATACCTGAATTCACCCTATATATGATGTCGTAATTTGTTTTATTTATTTTTTCTCCTATATGTATTACGGAAGATATGTGTTTTGTAATATGTGGTGTCTTGTAATCCTATGTGGGATGGGCCAGATATTTGGCATGGCACAGAAATAAAAATAAACTGTAGCAGTTATGACATTAGTTGCCATAAATGTAGTAGCGGTGATAAAAGTTAGAAGCAATATACTTAGTGATGGTGGTAATAGCACCTGCATTAACAATCGTAATCTATAATTTCGTATCTCCAATAATACAAGTGGTATTTAAAATAATCATGAACTGTATGAACAGTTGACGAGCCAGTGTCTCATTTTACGCATGCGCAGCGCGCCATTGAAGGAAATAGTGTGAGAAGCGAGTGAAGTGGGTCGGGGCTTGACACGAAATCTGAGATTTGACTCCGGAATGATTCGCGCTCTGAATTTGAGGATGTAAGGCTACAGTTTGCGGACTTTTCCCCCACCATGTTTGTGTAAACAGCTGGTGAAATTTATGAGGATAACCCAGGAGGCGTACAGGATCTGCACAGCCCCACCGCTGGCCCCGTCGGCACGGTAACTTGGTACAGAGGCGGCGCTCCTCTGCTAGCTGCCACACCAGCTAACTTCAGGTAGCCTGAAGTGCTAGCTATTTATATAGCTTTCATTAGTTTGCGCTGTTAAACTACACAGCGATCACTTGCCGACTAATGTTTTTCAAAGCTGCGTGAAATTATTTTGTTGCTAACTATCAAACAAAGTTGTTAATAAATTCCTGTGCTGCGGAACTGGCCATGATAAACAAACACGCCTGCTAACCTCATAGTAGCATGCTACGTTAGCTCGTTTGCTATCAACAATCATCGGCGCTAGCTGATGTTTTCAGTAGCAACCAGCTAGCAAATGTAATGTCAGTGCTTTTTAATGGAAACAGATGTTTCCGGTTTGGTTCTTCAAAATAAAACCATACACGAATGGTATGGCACCCGCAATACAGGCGGTCCACAAATGCGTGAATTTACTATCAAATGACGTTTTATGTTAAATACTTTCATATACAATACGACATATACTGAAGTTGGTAAATGCCTATTACTTAAGTGAGTCTAATAAATATAGTACGTCAAAATTAATGGTAAAATAGTCCAGCATTAAAACATGAAAGATTCTCATAAATGGATAAAACAAAATAGTTTGTAATTATATAGAATTATAGATTAGGAGATATACATTTTGTAGATATACATAGTAATTGTAAATATATTATATCTACATATAAAGTTTTGAGAAATGAGTTAAGTAATGTATCTGGTAGTCAGTTTCAGAATAAAACAAAATAAAACATTGTAATCAGTGCTTGATAATAAGGGAACATAATCAGTAAGACAGTGACCATAGATAAAAAAGACTCATTAAAGTAAGGTTGCATGAATTAAATTTGTTTTCCCAGCTGATATTGATAACTGATCATTACTGACCTTTCATATCTGATACTGATAACTGATCATTTCTCATTTTTGCATTTTAAAGATGTAGTTGGCAAAGATGGATGGTTTAATATTAAATAGCTCTGACCTAACCAATCTAACAGGCATCGCTATTACAAGAAAACAAGGAATAGTTCTGTCTAGGGCTGCACAATTAATTGACATTTTATTGAGACCACAAGATGGCTTTCTGCCGTTTGCAAATTGCAGGAGGTGCAATATTTGTTAGAGGCAAAACGTTTGTCAAAAACCTTAAGTTAATAAATGTCATGAGGCAGAGATGTCCTGTCCTACAAATCAAACTCTAATGACTTCATCCGGTGCAGATGTAAAAAATAAATATAAAAAACAACCATTATCGCAAATCATGTTGTAATTGCAATATCCCTCAAAATAATCAATTAGCAAGCAATTAGATGTTTGTTTTTTTAAATCGTCAAAGCCTAGTTCTGTCTCTTCAAATGTTCATTTATTTTTTTCTACTAAAGCACATCAAAACATGTTACAAATGTGTTTTGGCTTTTGCCTAAGAGGTCAAGTGAAATGCTTTGACATAATCTGCTAAATCAGATATTATTATTATCTTGATAATATATTATAGTATTATCATAATGATGAAAATAATTGAAATGTCCAATTTTGGTAAATTTATTAGCTTTTATGATGCATCCCTTTTTATAAGGTCATAATAATTCTCACAAGTTACCTGATATCAGTGTGTTGTAATGTTTGACTCTGCATTAGATGGTTTTAACAAAAGAATACACCCTGTAACCTGTATGACTACCTTTGCTGTTGCTGTCAGATAATAGTATTAGCCCTCCTACTGTGTTACACAGCATGTCAAATGTCTTAAATATAAGTTTGTCAGCGGTCGAGTTTCTGAAGGGTTTTTACCCCTGATTTTAAACAGTTTCACCTTTATTTTGAAGACGAAGTGCCGCCTTCCTGTCTCGTCCTTCTTCAGTAATTTCATGCAGCTTCTCTGAACCAAGGGCAGCCAGAGTGGCGCCGCTAGCTAGCTGAGAGGAGATACAACTACCGAAACTTTATTTTTACCTTATAGTAAGCAATAGAGGGTTTTCCTAAAATCCTCTGCAAATAGAAAAAATGCTGCATCATCATATCACTAGGTCGTCGATGAGCTAGTGTTATAATTATACACATAAGAACTTCGTTAACTTTAGCGTTTTGGTTTTGTGGTTCATGCCTTCTGGCAGACAGCGAGACTCAAAACAGAAACATTGTGTGTTAATCGGTTTTTACTACAAAGCTAATTAGGATTTCCATAGGACAAAAGAGCAGTAACACGGCAGTAACTGACAGCCTCTACTCCAAATGCAATTTAAAACGCAGGTAGATACAGTTTGTTTGTTTTTTTCCTTGGTCAGCTCTACAGTTGCCAGTTTTGGTTAATCTGATAGGTAATAGAGTATATTTAAATCTGTATTAGCAGTTTCTGTGTTTGTGTTATGTTATATTAAAAGGCGTTTCAAACATTTCTATTCATTTAGGTGAACATAATATTGATCCAAATCTTTTTAAATTTAATATGATTCTGACTACTTTTGGTTACAATTTTACCAATAGTGATTTTTACTGTTTTAATAGGTATGTAGTTTTTCTAAAAGAAAATAAAGATTAGAAAATTATATACTCACCATTAATTTAAAAAAAAAAAATTTAAGCCAATATGAGTACTCGGGCCGAACGGTTATGAAAAAATCTTATTGGGATTTTTTTCAGCCTCTTATAGCGTTCAAGGTGTGTTTGAAGAGATCACTGCTGTTCCTGCTTCATAGTACTTTCTTATCACAAGTGGTGCATCTTGCTATATTTTTATCTTGCGGCATCTGCCATGCTAGGTTAAGTTAAATAAACACCTGTCTGAAATAGTTTTATCAAAACCTTGCTTGTTATCCTCTCTTCAGATCTTGCTACCTTTCCTCCTGATCCTGAGGGGTTTCTGATCACATTATCTACCCCGTGAAGACCAATACCATTTCTCGTCCGCCTTCCTGATTATGTGAAACTGAGTCAACAACATACATATTCTCAGAAAGCGCAGTCAGAGACTGAAGTCAAGATGTCCATCACCAACACACCTACCAGCAACGATGCCTGTTTGAGCATCGTGCACAGCCTGATGTGTCACAGACAGGGTGGAGAGAGCGAGACGTTCGCCAAGCGGGCCATCGAGAGCCTGGTGAAGAAGCTGAAGGAGAAAAAAGACGAGCTCGACTCGCTCATCACAGCCATCACCACCAACGGAGCCCATCCCAGCAAGTGTGTGACCATTCAGAGGACACTGGATGGACGACTGCAGGTAGGACGATACAGTTATTTGGATCATTCAGGTACATAAATCTGAAAGTGGTTTTTAATCTACTTCTTAGTATTGATAAATTTATACAAGCTCAGGTAAATAATACATCTGACCATGTTTGGAGTCTTAAATTACCCAGGCCTCAGTTCAGTTAAATTTCATTAAAACAAAAACATCAAATACTATTTACCCTCATTACATCATTTTTAATTAAAGACAAATCCCATGACAATCAGTTATACAGCATAAGCAGAGTATGGATTAATCTGCTTGGGTTTGCAGAGGTATACAGGTTTCACAGTATATTTAATGGCAATAAAATCGACGCTTATCATACCATGATTATTTGTCTATGGTATTGAATTTTAACTTATTAATATTAAATAAAAATATTGAATTCTACATGGTAACTGAAGTGAAATTATAATGAAACATTTGTTCAACCATAAAATAACCCCATCTGTTTTCATTTCTTTATGTGTAATCATAACTACTAATAATAAGGATTGTGTAATACTGACTTTGGAGAACCGTATCATACTGGTGCAGTCCTGTAGAAAATTCTAATTGCCCTGAGCCCAAGGAGACATCTTCCTCTTGCTTGGTTTGTCTCACTAACAGTCCAGACCACAAAGTTTACTTAATATAATGCAAAGAAAAGCAGCAAAGCCTCACAGTTTGAGAAGCTGGAACTAAACTTGTGGCATTTTTGGTTGCAGGCAGAAGCAATTAGTTATTATAATAGATTTTTGGCAATGAACCTATTGTTTGAGCTTTAACAACATCCAAAATGTGAGATGAGAACCCTGCCAATATAAACATTGCAATCTGTGATTATAAAATGGAATAGTCATTAACTTTGCACAAAAAATAACATGATAAAGCTGAAAGAATTAGGTGAGAAGATTCACCCCCGATTCAGCTGGGAGATGTGTGTGAGCAGCAGGATTGCTATGTCCAATAAATAAACAAAATAAACTGTCAAGAAGGTAAATGTTCTTACAGCTGTGTTCCTTATTAAACAGAAGAATACTACAGAGCACATTCTGAATTCATATTTCTCTCTTTTACCGAACTAAGATGCCCCTCACTCATTGTAAAACACACTCGTCAAACAGAAACAAAATGAAACTCACCAAAACCATTTTGGTTTGTCTGTCCACTCTTCCAACTCTGGCTTGGTTGAAATAAATCCTTAATTCACCGTGTTAGTGGGTATGTAATGTGCCGCTGAATGAGAGTGTGTAGCTGAGCAGCAGCTCCCACTCATCAGACCATTAGATTAGCTAAATAAAATAACAAAAATCGGCCAAAAGAAAAACAACCGACAATGGGCTCAACCAGTAGCCAATAGCTGATATATTCATCTGATCAACCAGCCCTGGTCTGCAGTAGAGCAGAGTTATTCTGGAGCCATTTTCATAATATGTGTGTCAGAACACACCATTCACCACAACCGTGGAAAACAAACTGCATTCCAATAATTGACTCAGCACTATTTTTGACCTCGGCTGTGAGGACAGTGAGTTTACAAATGAATTAACTCTGTTTTCCCGTGTTCTGTGTCTGTGTTGTTCTCAGGTGGCTGGACGTAAAGGCTTCCCTCATGTAATCTATGCCCGGCTGTGGCGGTGGCCTGACCTGCACAAGAATGAACTGAAGCACGTCAAATACTGCCAGTTTGCCTTTGACCTGAAGTGTGACAATGTGTGTGTCAACCCCTATCACTATGAGAGAGTGGTGTCTCCCGGCATAGGTGAGTAACCAGGGTGGACATGGGTCCTTAAAAACTCCTTGAATTCACCCTTATCAATAAAAGGCCTTATAAAGTATTAAATAGTCTTAAATTCTGTTTGGAAAGGTCTTAAATATTAAATTATGAAATGCTAGAAGGATGTTCATGTTTGCAAACTATTGCAAACTGATGCTTCTGCAGCATGGAGGGGCTCGCTAGTTAGCAAGCTACAAACAGTTTCTATGGTTTTACTTTCTAGCTAATTTGAATCCTTTCTCCAGTGTTTAGCTGTTAATCTAGATTACTTTCAAGCAAGTCTCATTCATGTCATTGCACCCATCTGAACTGGTGCAGTTCCTCACATATTCTCTATTCAGAATATAAATACGAGGAACGATACACAGTGCTGAATAATTTAATGGCAACATTGCCGGGTAAATAATTGTCCATCTACGCCCATAACTGGGCAAAGACAAGCAGTGAAAAGTGAGCAAATCATCATTCCAGTGTACACAAAGAAGTTGACTAGATTCATTATGACAACAGACTGTCTGCAGACTAAAATGAGACATAGTAGCATTTACCCATTTATTTAAAAGCCATGTACAAACTATAAAAATGAGAACCAGGGGTCAGGGGTAAAACTGTCTTTCAGCAGTAAAAATGGCAGTAATAACATTAATTAATATCATGAAAGATTTCACACTAAGAAATGAATTTGGACTAATGTTCTTTATCTTGAGCAGTTCATCATCATTTTTGGCTCACTCATAATTCTGAACTGATAATTTAGGCATTTACTCAGAATTGAATTGTTCTTTAATTTTACAGATAGGTGTAGACACCCTGGTAACAGGGGGAGGTTTTCATCTAGTGTTTATGAAATCTGTTCAAATGTATGAGAGGCTCAATATAACCCTAAGAAACTAAAGAGAACCAAGTCATAGTTTCAGTTCTCTGTTTCTTAAAACATACTGAAGAGAACTGAGACCAAAAGCTGCTTTTAAAGGAGGAAATTAATATAAACACTGTTCCAGCTGTTGTTCTAGATGTCATTTGTTGTAGTTATACGTATCCAGCCCCCAGTCTGCATCACAAGGGATATTTGTCAGTGATGTAGATAAGAAGTTGACATTGTCAGTCATGTGTTCTTTATCCTTTCCCTCGGTCCAAAGACTTATCAGGACTGACACTGACCAGTTCTGGACCCAGCTCAGCACTGATGGTGAAGGATGAGTACGATTTCGATGGACCCCAGAGTCTGCCCTCCATCGAGGGAGGACACTCCATCCAGACCATCCAGCACCCTCCATCCAGCAGCCGCCCGACCCCCTCTGAATCATTTGCAACCCCAAACCTGCTCCCACCTGCTGAGGCCTCCACTTCTGCCTCAACATCGTCCTTCCCCGCCATCGCTGCCGGATCAGGCAGTAAGATACAGTTGTCAGATATTTCTGTGTGTGTGCTAGTTTCTCAGTCTGTTTGTGCTGATGCCTGTGTGTTTGTACATGTAACAAAAGTCTGGAAGTGACAGTTAAAGACTTATTTTAAATATTCGTACTTGTTTTGAGAATTTTTGCTGTGAATATTTGCAAAGAAGTAGATTTCGATCTGTGGATGTCTGACTTGTGTTCCCCTTTTCTCCTCTCAGGCGCCAGCTCAACCTGGTCCAGAAACAGCAGCTTCACCCCCAACATACCCCACCACACCAACGGTCATCTACAGCACCACCCTCCTATGCCACATCCTACACACTACTGTAAGTACTCACTGCTACTACAGCTTTAAGCTAAGACTTTTTTTGTTCGTGAAGTGAGTGATTGCTAACATTACTGTGCTTGTTTCTCTCAGGGCCGGTGCATAATGAGCTCGCCTTTCAGCCTCCTATATCCAATCATCCAGGTGAGAACACACAACCCACCAGTACAGAAACCCTGGACAGAAGTTTTTCAGTCCTACTGTGTTAGAAAATTTGTGGATAGATTTTCTTTGAGGGCAGTGTTGCCTCTTTAAAAGTTTAATGTTTTTGTCATTTATTGGGATGGGATTGGGATACCAGTGCCATTATCAATTCTGTTTATTGGTCCAGTTCTTTGTCGGTTCCTATTGTTTCCTGATCTATTTTAGTCGAGCTGGCTGTAGACTGAAAGCTGGCTGTATCAACAGTCTATCATAATCTATAATGGATTTTTTAAAAAGAGAGAATTATTTGTACAGCTTTCGTATCATGAAAGCTTTCTTAGTCGAAGAAAAATCCTGCATATATGACTGCAATCTTATTATAACATAGGATATCTACCCTCTGTAATGGACATGCTGCTTTGTTTGGAAGCAGTGGCATATATGTTTAATTTCAGTCATTTCAAGTCCATGTTGCACAGAAAGATGTTTCAGCAAACAGCTGAAATTATCATTTTGTAGACGTTACAACAAGCACTGTTGTGGACTGTTTCTTCCTCTCCTCCATGACTCATGACTTTGATGTCCTCATTTTGCAATGCACAATTATGAGAAAAACATGCCAGCATTGATTAAAAGTAATCTATAAGCTTGGGAGCATACAATACTGATGGATCAGACAATTTGGAACTATTTCAATTCTCAATTTCTATCACTAGTCATTTATCAAATGAAAATATCAGTTAGTAATTACGCTTTCATAAATGTTAAGTGTTGCTTTGTTTTCTGTATCTATAACTCGAAAAATAAATGTCACAAAAGTTTGATATTGCCTTGTTGAGGTGCAAGTGACAGCACTGCTGTTCATTTGTGACTTAAAATCGCTGACACCAGGTTCTTGTCTCTGTTTCAGCTCCAGACTACTGGTGCTCCATTGCTTATTTTGAGATGGATGTTCAAGTCGGGGAGACATTTAAGGTGCCCTCTTCTTGCCCCATCGTAACAGTGGATGGATATGTCGACCCTTCAGGAGGAGACAGGTTCTGTTTGGGCCAGCTCAGCAACGTACACCGCACTGAGGCTATAGAGAGAGCAAGGTAGGTGACCCAATTACCCTCACTACTCAGTTACAGTAATTTGAATTCATTTTAAGTTGGGAATAATCTGAACTTTTCTTTATTCTATTTCAACCAGAGAGAACCCTCTATAATAACATATAACACATGACATCTATATCTTTAATAGAGCTGCAATGATTAGTTGTTTAATCAGTTAGTCAGTCGAAAAGAAAATTGGTTGCCAAGTATTTTAATAACTGATCAACTGTTTCAGTCATCATCATATCTGCAGCATCAACACATAAGCTGAAAGCTCAGTGGTGCATGTTTATTCAAGACAAAAGTTGTAAGAATCACACAACCACACCTTCTTTTATACTTGGTTCCTTTTATTTCTTCCTGTTTATTGAACAGGTGGACTTTATTTTTAAAACAGTCAGAAAACAGTCCGCGCACTAGCTAATGCTCCCATTTATTAATGTACCACTGTGTGACATTTTTTGACAGCCTCTTTAGACACGTCTTTGATTCCCTGCTATCCTCTTTCCTCTCTCTCAGGCTTCACATTGGCAAAGGGGTTCAGCTGGAGTGTAAGGGTGAGGGAGATGTGTGGGTGCGATGCCTCAGTGACCACGCAGTGTTTGTTCAGAGTTACTACCTGGACAGAGAGGCGGGCCGAGCCCCCGGAGACGCTGTTCACAAAATCTACCCCAGCGCTTACATCAAGGTAGGGACACGGGTCACTGGACTGTAAAAACGAGGACATCACTCAAGGTTGACGTTTCATAAAATGTTCTTTTTTCCCCCTAGGCAAAGTGCTGAGTGCAAACTGCAAACATCCTTTTCTGTCTAATTCTGCCTTGTATTGACATTGATTTATACAGTAACTGTTCTGTGTAATTCATAAAAAATGTTCCCCATACTACCACACTTTCCCATCTTTTTCATTCATTATTTCATTAGGGATAATCATACATTTTCTAACAGCTGAGCTCTTACTGTGGTTCAGCCTGATTGGCACCCTGTGGCGATGACATTTCTCCTGTGCAGGGGGGTAATTGCCGCTGAATGTTCAGTGTTTAAAGTCTCTTCTCTCCTGCAGGTGTTTGACCTTCGTCAGTGCCACAGACAGATGCAACAGCAGGCGGCTACGGCTCAGGCGGCAGCTGCAGCCCAGGCAGCCGCTGTGGCTGGAAATATACCTGGACCTGGATCAGTGGGAGGGATCGCTCCAGCCATTAGTAAGATACTGTAACTGATCCACAGTGACACATAGAGACAGTGGGAAGTAGAGGCAGTGTGGCTGTGGTTTCAGCTGTGTACTTGCATAGGAAGAAAACAGAGGAATACTCAGATGTTCAGTCTAATTCACAGTCAAATCAGTAGTCTCTGGTAAAAAAAACAATTTGGTATTACTACAGTGCAAGATTATATTGATTCCTGTTGGATTATAAATTGTTATAACATTATTATAAAATGAAGTCGAAAGTTTTGCATAAAAAGTTTTTGTTTCTTTCACATAAGCGATATTTGCCCAGAGCTGGTATTTCCAGGGAATATAACATCTCCAACCCCGCCCTATTACATGCAAATTAAGAATAATAATGAGAATAGTCTAGTATAAAAAGTAGCATTTGCTATGCTACACATTATGTTTGGCATTGTAGTAATGTGTGGCATAGAACAGCATACTTATTATTTTTGGGTTAATATAATTTACTTGAATATTCCTTCTAGTTTGAATGAAAAGCACATCTGGTGTTGAGTTTTTCTCAGCAGCATCACACTGACCTGATTATGACTCCCTGTCTTGCGTCCTCTCAGGTCTGTCAGCAGCGGCCGGTATCGGGGTAGACGACCTCCGGAGGCTGTGTATTCTCAGGATGAGTTTTGTTAAGGGCTGGGGACCTGACTACCCTCGGCAGAGTATCAAGGAGACCCCCTGCTGGATCGAGATCCACCTGCACAGAGCTCTACAGTTACTGGACGAGGTTCTTCACACGATGCCTATAGCAGACCCACAACCTCTGGACTGAGGTCTTCACAGCTGCAGCATCACACTGTGACGTACAGTGGAAATGGAAAGTCTTCCTCAGTGAACTTTTCTGCATGGAGAAGCCAGCGAAACAGCTGAAAAAATACTTTGTGGTGTGTTTGAGGCACCTGTGTGCACTGTGGCCCCTACTTTTACTTTTTAAGCAAGAGTGACACTAAAATTAGCCAAAGCCATATATAAAAAATATCTTTCTCTATATTTTTCATAGATGGCTTTGATTTGTGATGACTGGAATGATGAACTGTAGGACTAGAAAAAGACGTCACTTATAACTACAGTTACAAAGCACCACAACATGCACATAGATGACCTGCAGATCCTATTTAAACTGGAATGTACACCGACTACTCAGCGTCCCTGGAGTCCACAACCACCAACTACTGACAGATGTTAGTCACTGAATAATATGAAGACAGCTGTGGGATGAGATGCTGTGCTGAAAGGCGCTGATATCCAGTGTCCAGTGTACCAGAGCACTGCTGGTTTTCTTTTGTGTCGGTTTTCATTCAAACTGTTAACAGACTGCGTCACACCTGGGATGACAACCAGGTTCAGTCAGCTGTCAGGCTGAACAGAAAAGCAGCAGTGCTCTGAGGCTTCACACTGCTGCCTGTCAGACACTGGGCAGGGTTGGGGACCACCCAGCTGAATCCGGTCATACAAAAGATTCACAGCCATCCACAAATATCGCAGAATGAAATGACATGCACCACGCCAGAAGCCAACTCTCAATCTCTGAACCGAAATACGGTCAAGTCTATGGACTCTTATAGGTCAGGTATTGTCAGACTACGGGTTTGGACCTAAAAACTGGCTGTGGGTTCAATGGGTGTCTGATGACGAATCTTTTTTACCCACCCTTACTTAAACCACATTTTAGACTAAATGTGGAGCCCCCAGTTGAGTCTGACAATAATGTTCTTCTCCACACATCGCAGCTACACTAGTGCAGGTGGTTTGGAGGTGTTGATGACAAAACAACATACAAGGTTGAATTATCCGATGCAGTATATCTATTTTCACAGACTTAAGGCCTTTGCACACCAAGTCCTTATTTTTGGTCTGAAATTGTTGCATGTAGGGTTGGGCAAGATGATGGTATACATCATCCAGCTGTAGAAATGTGTCCAACACATTAGTAGTATTATTAGTAGATCACTCGTGTGATTTTGTGCAATTGTCAAAAAACTAAAGACTCAAAACAGTAAAACTAACATTCTTTCAAAATGGAAGTTTTAAGGTTCCAAATGAGAACAATAATCTCAAGTGCTACAGGTTTAAAGGGTGACAGATGCAAATAAATGATAGGGATGCCTCCCTCTCCATGTTTTCTTGTCGCACGCTACCTCTCAGGCGGTTGGTAAGCCAGCTTAGAGGTGTATTACCGCTGCCAACTGTTGCTCACATTGTGTTAGAATGTGGTAACCAGTCCTGCTGCCCAAATCATGTTACCTTCAGAAGCAGTTGGATTCGCGCGATCTCGCAAGTATAGCTCCCATAGTGGAAACGATATTGCCAAATCTTTACCAGTGGACACATTTCTACTGTTGTATGGCATATACAGCCATATCGCCCCAACGCTACCATTACTGTGATGCAAAATTACATATACTATTGCATGTTTAAAAATTAATATGATGTTGTGTTTTGTCAATCATGTTTACATACCAACACTGAAGCTCTCATCTGTCATTTAAGTTTTCAGAACTTGTTTGATTTTTTTTCCCTAATTTTTTCACATCCGGTGAACGATAACTATAGGAGACAGAGCTCGCGGTGCAGAATGCAAGACCCAGGCAGAGAGTGCTGCCAGCCTAGGGAGGTACCTCAAGAGGAGAGAGTAAATGAGAAAGAAGGAGTGAGAGACAGAGCGATAGCAGTGTCAGACAAATGTGGTGTCCACCTTTCTCTCCAGCTTGGTCCACAGTATGAGGAGACCTAAGAGAAACTATCCTAGAAGTGAGAGCAAGGACCACAAAATCATCCTTACTGCTTGACATCTCCATTTTGTCGTGTGACTTTTCACATCAAATAGAATAACAATATGCATCAGCTTGTGTGTAGTGAAAAATACAGACTTAGTGTGCAAAGGCCTTTACTGTGATGATATCAGTTATTCATCCACTCAAATAACACAAGTGATGGCGAGATGCTCATTTTAAGTGATCATTCATCATTGGTCACTTTACACAATGGTCGCCTGCACTCTGTTTCAGGTATGGTTACTGTTTTGGAGAATGCCCTCTTTTATGCTGCCACAAAAGATGAATCTCGTACTCCGTCTGTGAACTGTTTGACTTTTCTCACTTTCACATGGAGAGCAAAAAAAAAAAAAAACTGGTTCAATCTGATTGAAATAAGAAAGCAGAGAAGAGGCAGACAGTTGATGTTAGATGTCGAGGGATTTTATCAGCGTACAACGAACAGGGTTTATCAATGTTTTGGCAAACCAAAGTACTAATCAGAAACATACTGTGAGTCTGGTGTGATCATTAGAGCAACATGTCCAGTCAGCTGCTGGACTTTGCCCCAGTTAATGTTAATTTGGAGGTTTCTTTGATTGAAATTTAAAGTTAATTACGTTCACTTTTATTCACTTCAGTTCTATTAGTTTTTATCTCCAAGTACCCAACAGTCTCCACACGAGCTGATAATCATTGTACTTAAATATCTTATGACTTGCAGGCCACTTCTATACTACTTGATCCAGGTCTCTTGTGTATAGTTTACTGACAAAGATAAGAGAATTTAAGAGAGTTTCCCAGCAATATTGATATATTTTCTTGATTTTATTTTGTTACTTTTATTAATTGATTTGTATTATATTTTTAGCACTTTACTTGTTTTTAATTCAGTAACCCTTATTTTGAGGTGGTTGTCCTGCGACATGAACAAGGGAGTGAATAGGTTGGTTTGTATTTTATGTAGGATTGTGAGCAGAGGCAACATCGTGATGCATTTGTATTGAAAACATACAGTATGTAACACTAAGACACCTTTTTAAAATCTGCTTTTGCCCTTTCACACTGTAGGCATTTACACACATCTTGTAGGGTTTCTTTTGGCTGTTCTTTTTTTGCAGTCGTTTTCTTTTTGATTGCAGTTTTATTTTCTTTTTAATCCATGTAAATAACTTTGTTTTTGAACTGCATGTCAGTGTTTGCATGACTTTTAATGGCAGAAACACCCATATTATCCCTACACCCCTTTTTAAAAGAGAGTACTTCACTTGCCCTGCATTGCATTACACGGGGAAACTGGACTGTCTGAGGAGAGTAGAAACCAGCACCTGCTGTTGACTGGGGTGTTGTTTGTTGCTGGTTTACAAGAACAGCATTAAAGGCACATAAGGAAACTACACAGTGATAACTGATGTCTGTTAACCAGTTAAAGGGATAGTTCTTATTATATAAAATGGGGTTGTATTAGGTACTAAACTGCCTGTTACCTACAGTAGAATGGCGGAAGGCGCACCCCCAGGAAGCAGGGAGGAGTACCAGCATTGAAGCTAAGCAATGTACCAGACAGGGTCAGCAACAAAACATATTTTTAACACTTTAAAAAAGGTCCACGTTGATCTTACTTTTTAAATTATATTTAACCTTTATAATACCAGAAATATGCCCACTGAGTTTCAGTTATCCAGGTGTTACAGTCTGCCAAGTTTATAAAATAATCTCGTTAGGTGACTGTAGCTCACACCAGGACGAGTGTTCAAAAACTTTAAAAGCACTTTCACCAGTGGTGGGTCACCTTAAACAATAAATATCAGTATAAGTGTACACTATATTTACAATATTTTCATCACTTTATCTTGCTGTCAGGCAAGCTTTTCCATCAGGAAGTGTTGTTATATAAGCCAAATGTTGCTCTCTCCAAAGCAGCCAAACTTCATTGGCAAAATCAGTCATTTTACCTTGCAGGACACAGGAGTTGCTGGTCTACTGCTGCCTAAATTGGTTAGTTAGTCTGTTATTTTGTAACTTTGGTATTTTTAAGGGTCAGTTTGAATTCACCATGGTCATAGAGGTAAACCAGCAACTCCTTTTTCTGCCTTTGGAGTTTGGCTGGTTTGGAGGGAGCGATATTTGGCTTGTATAAAGTCAGAAAAGGTTGTTGGGCAACATGGTAAAGCAGCGAACATACTCTTTTTAGATACTCCAATCTTTTTAAATTACTTGTTTAGATAGCTAAAATGTTTTGCTGCTGTCTCTGTCTGCAGCAGTGCATTGCTTAGGTTCCTGCTGCTTTACCAAAGTGGAGGCGTGTTGACCACCATCTATTGTAGATAATTTACTGACTGTTAAGTACTCCATACAACCCAGCTTCAAATAATCTAAACTATCCCTTTAATCATATAAACTCATCATTTTAGCAGCCAAACCGAGGCAACTTGTTTCCTAAAACTTAAATACAGTAACTCATCAGTTATTCGTGTGCAGCTTGCTTCTAAAGTAGAATGAGTTGAAGCGTGATATTTTCATAAATTTTCAGAAGAGTCCCCTCCTCTCCTGTTCCATGGGATACATTCAGTTACTCTTGTTTTTTAAATGTGTTTGTTATAGATCACACACATTAATTAGGGATCCACATTTCATCTACTCACAAACATGCTTGTTAGTTTTCACACCAAACAGTCAAACAGTATTTCTGTCTGGTCTTATGTTAAAATAGCTGTATGACAAGAGTTTTTAAAAATGTTTTGTGTTAATGTCCCTGAACAAGAGTGTTTTGACCAGTGCTGTCTTGGTGAGTTATAGCTGAAATGGAAAAAGATAATTGGAATTGGATTTGTTGATGGTTTAGTTGAAATTTTGGGATCTGTCACGGGAAATTATCCACTTTACTATCCAGTTACTTTGCCCCTTCTCTGTTCCATCCTTCATTGTTTAACTATAGTTTGAATAGCATTGTAAAAGTTTATCCTACATCAGGGATTAAAGAGTCCAACTTTGGGATTTATTCGCATAATTATGCATCCGATTGACTGAATGGCAGGAAGCAGAATATTTTATGATTATATGTTACTGAATGAACTGATGCTGAATAATCTGTTATATTCTGTTGTGCTTTAAGGTGGAAAGATGTTTTTATATTACTTGCAGTTATTATAGGAGCGTAAAGACACAGCTCAGATGAGTTGATGTTGACTACTATGACAGATTGCAGATATAAATTTTACCTGTATTTCTTATGTGAGAGTCTGTAATTAAACATGGAGTGGTATTCTCTAAGTGGTGACCTGTTTATTGTCTCTACAAGGAAAAACCTTTTTCACTATTTTTGACATGTCATAGCAGGAAAGCACAGGTATATTTAATAATATTTATGATAGCTGCATTCCACTTAGGGGAGGTCCTGGTTGGTATTGTGCGTGCTGGCTCACCGGGACACATTTTGTTATTAATTCCTGTCATGACACGTCAAAATGTCTGCTGTGAGAAAGGTCTATACTGTAGGAGTGATAAAGGTGTAAGTTGTCTAATTTACACGAGTACAAGCTCACACTGGGATAGAGAGATAATCAGGCTCCATATCGAAATCACCTGAGTGGGCACACACTGGGCAGTTGGAAATAAGCAACATTTGGGGCATTTGAGGGTAGCTCCACACAGCTGATTTAAATTATTTTGTTTGACATGTCCCCTCACTCCCCTGTTAGTTACACTCCATTATCATATGTGTTTCCAGAAGACATCCTTACATGTCACAGTAGGAAGAGCACAGGTGTAAATAAAACAGACGATGGCCAAATTCCATGTAGTTGCTTCAATATCAAGGTCCAGTTGTTTGGCGTGGTGTCCACAGTCATGGCTTACAGGGACATTTGAATAGAGTGGAGCCATTGGAACTGTGATTTTCCTCCTGTAAACAAGTCGGATTTTCAAAAGACCAGATGTGGGACCAAGTCACAAGTAAGTCTCAAGTCAAGACAAGGCAAGTCCCAAGTCTTAAACTATGAGTTTCTTGTCGTAACATTTGTTTATGCAGGAAATGAACAGATTTGTGTCACACTTAAAAATTTAAAACTTTAAATAAGAGACATTTTAATCTTTGGGCTTGTGGGAAGGTATCAAGTATTTTAAAGTTAAAAGCCTCTTGTCACAAGTCTTTGGTGTTAAAGTTGGATTTCTTTTTAAAATTTTGAGTCAAGTCTAAAGTCATCAAAATTCCCACTCAAGTCTGACTCGAGTCCGAGTCATGTAACACTTCTACAAAAGGCTTTTTGGACATAAACATTAATGCTGGTGTCATTCCAGCATGGCTCCACCCACCTGCAACCTGGGCTAGAGTCTAATCAAGCACGACTGAAAACACCAGATGTGGGTGTGGGCGACCTTAAATGACTGACTTTTGCAGATTAAGGGCCATCCAAGCCAGGAACTATAACTATAAAAATATTGTTGTCAAAATTGTTCCAACTCAAGTCAAGTCGTCTTTTGTGGTTATAATTCATGGTGTGGATGGCACTTGACACACATGCCCCATGTATGGATGACAGCTGCATATATTCATATTGTTTGATGGAATCACAGCAGCTTCAACTGATCCTAATCCTAACCTCACATGCTCCAAGTTAGCATATACATACTGTATTTCCTACTGTCTTTACAGAGTTGTCTCAGCCAAACAGACCTTTTGCACTGCAGCTATTTTGATATGAAATAGAAGGGTATGAGTTATCAATGAAGCTAATTATTAATTCAAGTCAGACAGTCAGGATGCTACTATGGTGCATGTTGGCTCACTGGACAGGCTCTGCCATTTCATAGCAACATGGCTGCCGTGAAAAAGGTCTGTTGGGATGTTCATCATGTCTTCATGCTGATGGAAGCCTGTGGCAGCAGCTTTCACAGATTGAAAAGGTCATTGTGCCATTTGTCTAACTATAAACTCAATATAACACTGTCCTGTAGCCCCCTGATGTGTAAATATGAGAATTAATGATGTGAGGAACCACAACACGGTGAGTTCTGCATCTTGTATCCCTCTTTTCAACTGCAAACTTGTACTGAAAACTTCAACCTAATGATGTGCAACCAATTAAAACAATACTTCTTGGCTAAGGAGGACTTTTTCTTGTGGTAGGACCAATGACCAAAGAACCACAATCAGAATCAGGAGTCTGTTTCACAAAAGTATTATGCAAGCTGTGTTTACATGATATAAGTTATGGCAGCTCCTTGTTCACAAGTCCTACAGGGCTCGTACATGATTATGCATGGGTTATAAATACTGTATGGCGTTTGGTTTTTATAGGTGAAACATGTCAAAATGAGGGAGAGGAAATCATCTCATGTTGAAAATCTGGTGAAATTGGCCCCTTGTTCTTCAGAAAGCTGTATCATGCAAGGAAGTCATAAAAAACTAGGTGTTAAAACAAAAAAAAACAACACTTCTGTTAACTGAAATCAAAATAATAAAAAACAGACCTTAGAAAACAATGGAAACTTACTCAAGCAATATTGTGTGCTTACAAAACTAAATGAAATAAAAATGCACATTTATTGAGACTGGGATATCTACATGACTGTGAGTCAAAGTGTTGTGTTTCTATTTTACCTATTCCAACTAAAAACTATGAAAAACAAAACTATAATAACTCTGGTGTCACATTCCTGACATCCTGAAAAGGATCCTGCAGATTATGGAGTGGAAGCACAAACATTAAACCATTTTACATGAATGAATGACAGTAGTCTGACGTGGCTTTAAATGAAACCGTCTTTATTAAGTAACTTTAATATCAGAAAAATAAAACTCTTAAATTCTCTTTACAGCAAATATATAATATCAGTGCTTTGGCCGCAATAACTTAAAAGGCCGTTATAAAATATAGTCTGCTTTTAAACTCCTGACTCAATTTGAAGAATTTATATGCCATAAGACTCCCCCTACATATACAAAACAAAAGTGTAGTAAAATTAGCAAATACTTTGAACTGTTGGTACAGCTTAACAATATATGTATTTATATATAGATAAATCTAAGATACATTTTACAGTATACCGTTCTTAATTTTGGTGGCATACAGACATGACAGGCAGCTTGAATCCTTGGCCTTTGTACAGTTGCAGTGTGACGTTTTACATTGGCGGTACATTATGATGACATGCTCGTGATGCACATTCCATTTTCCACTAGGTTAAAACGGCAGCTATCAATACTATTATCATCAATACTGTAAACTAAGAACTAGACTACAAGCAGATAGCATTGACACCCTCCTGCAACATTTCCAACTCTTCATTCACTTAATCACTCAGAAAAGTGTAAAATAAAAAAAAGTAAAAATCTTATTGTAAACATTTTAATATAGATATATTTATGTATATATATGAAATGTAACAAAATAAAAATAATTCTGTATATTTATCAGTCATTAACAATAATATTATATAATACATACACAAAAATGTCAAAAGATTCATGTCAATAAACTGAGGGCCGACAGTGTATTGCATTCCCTCAGAGGGAGAAAGAGAGCAAAGAGATCGACCCTTCGTTGATCTCAGAAAAGTCAAATAAAAAGGACGGAGGAGAGAAGACTGGGGGTGGGGCAGAAGCAGATCGGTGGGGTTTTTTGCACTTTTGGGACTCGATTGGTTCCATTTCCTCAAGACAACTTGATCATCAGTGAAAGAGGTGATGGAATAACTCCCAAATACTGTTTACAGCTGGAATGCGAAAGCAACTGCGGTCCAAAGTCCACACGGTAAAGCAATAGTATTGACCTTTAATGTAGTATCGTCACGGTCCGAGATGAAGTCATTCCAGCTGCTTCCCCCTTTGAAATGTCCGTCAACTCATTCAATCCTGTCAAACAAAGTCTAGAGACACTGGTGTTTAAAGCTAAAGATTTGAGATGATTTCCACCAATTTGTACCTTTTCTTCACTTTTCAGGCAGAGGAGCAGACTGATGCATATGTGGAAACAAAAATCAGAATGTTTGAGTCCCATCTAATCAATAGTGTGATAAGATGTGAGGAAAGGCTGTGCTTGGTAGGGCACAGGACAGGAGAAATAAGCTAATGTGTGTACCATTGAAACATCAATGCATGAAAGCAGGTAAAGAAGGCGGACCCCAACTGAAATGTAGTAGAAAAACAAAAAATGGATTTGTCTGTCTACAAGCTGAAGCCCGAGATTCTTTGAGCTCTGTCATTAAAACCCGAGGAGTTTAACATTTTATCTAGTGCTTCCTCAAGTAGTTAACATACTGAGACAATTTTTGCATAGGCCTGGTAGACGAGACACAGGGTTAAATAAAACCAGACTGAAGTTGTGAGTGGCCTTCGTCTCAATTTTGCATCCCAACTGAACTATTTTACGGACCAAATGGCCACAAAATGGCTGCACGAGATGGCCACAGGGTGGAGCAGTTCAAGTGAAAGAAAAAGATACTGTCAGCAGGTCATCTGTACAGTACGGCATTTGTTCCAGATTACAGCTGTCTTCATAGTTTAATAATAAGAATATCAGCTCTTTTGGCTCCCAGGTATTAAGCAGCCATATATATGCCATTTACAAAGAGTGTGCAATATAGGGGACGAGGAATGTTACCAAAGGTACGAGCTGTGCATATCTTTCTAACTGAAAACCAGCATGTTTTCCCTAACTATTGAAATATAAACAAAAAGGCAAAAAAAGAACAATGAGAGGGGCAAAATGAACTAAATGGGAGTGTTTGGTGCTAAAAAAGACAAAGCAATAGGTGGTAAATACTTGAAAAAAATAAAGGCTCAACAAAATAGGAAGCAAAAGAAAACATCCCTGTCCTTTGTTCCAAGATTGAACTTCAACAAATACATTAAGACCTCAGTCTGTCAGCTTGTGTTCTTTTGAGCCAAAGTATGGATTTGTAGATAGTGTTGTCAGTTAATGACAGGCTTTCCAAAAAGGCCACAAGTTTGTTTTAAGACAGAGCAACACTATGTGTCGGCTGAACCAGTTGTTTCTTTTTGTTTACTCAGAACGGAATTAGGCACAAGTTTACCGTAAACAGTGTTTTTTTTTTCCTCAAAAGTAGAAATGGAGAGCAACGTGGCGATTCTGAAGTGGTGTAACATCCTGGTAATTTGGGACATAAAGAAACCCGAGGCCACAGAAGGTTGCCATTGGAGTGTGACATCTTTGCCCCACTGTGGCTGTATTTGCACGTGTATCAATATGGTGTTAACATCAGCAAACAATGCTCAAAAATTCTTATTTCAGATCTAGAGCACGTAAACATCAAATCCCATTTAAAGTAGCACAGATACACGTCGCTAGCCTGATAATATTTATCAGGCTAGAGTGGCATTTGCTCGGATAATGTGGTATTTATACATTATAACCAGTTTCCTACGGTAGGCATTCAATTTCTGTGGTAACCAGGAGAATACTATTAATTTATATATATATTCATAAGTGGGACTCACTATATGTAAACATGCTCACCTCTTGTTTTTTCCTCAAAGTTTCCTGCTGTGAGCACAACAATAGAGAGGCAAAGGGGCTGAGCGATAATTCAGCACATAAAAACTGTAGCAGCAAAAAAAAAAAAAATTTAAAAAGGATAAAACTTTTGAGATGTAGACAACAAAAATTGACCCAAAAGCCAATATCATGTATCTAATAGGATTCAAAGTACATTAAAAATGTAATAAAATGTAGGTAGACAGAAACTGATAACTAGATGTTTCAGGGAGAAAAAAATATAAATCAAAAATCATGATGAGCAAAAAAGAAAAAAAAAAAAATATATATATATATATATATATATATATATAACCCACCCCACCCAATGCTACACAGAGGGTTTCCAACCCTCCCATTGATCAATCAATCACGGAAGAAGACTTCACAATAAGCAGGCACATGAACGGGCTGAACAGCCTAACCCATGCCCTAAATAAACATCATTCCTTATTCACCTATTCTTCCTCACCTTTGTCAACCAAACACCAGCTTGGACAGAACCGGGGTGAGGACACATCTAGACACTGGTTTTGGGGTCGGTTTTGTAATTTCCCCACACGTGTTATGCATCAAAAGTGTCGGGGAGGACAACCCCTCGTCAGCCATCAAGATTAACGGATTGAGATTACATATTGCGGAGCTGGATGGCCTGTGTCACCGGGGACAGGCACACAGGGCACACAGCATCTGGACCCTGGCATATGTGGGTGGCACAATCGAGACAGAAGAGGTTATGGCCGCAGGGAACCAAGGCAGCGATCACCTGGTTATCCATACAGTGGATACAGATCTCCTGTCCTCTCACTGCTGAGCTGAGCCCTGGTCGGTATGAGAGGGAGGACTCAGGAGGGGAAGAGGAGGAGGCGGTGCTTTCACTGGAAGAGGAGAAGGCAGAGCTGTAGGAGGGGAACCTGTGGGCGTCAAGGGTCCCAGCCGAGCTAAGCGGCCCTCTGTGAACACGCTGCGCCTGAGGGTGCTCCAGGGCTTCTGTCCCAGAGAAAGTTGGAGAGAGCCGGGGCGTCCCAGGCTGACTGGTCTGGAGACAATGTTGACAAAAGTCATTAGACGATCAGCATCATTACAAAAAAAAAAAGCATATTCCTGTTTAAGGCTCAAAACAATTTCTTAAATATCAAGGTAATGGATCATTAGTGCATCTTATGTGCTGTCACTGCACAGACTTTTTGTCCTTGTTCTTTTCAGAAAAGGGACAGAGGTTAGCAGTAAATACAAATGGCAACTGCCACAAGCCAAACGTGAAATGTGTAGAGCAGTGGTTTCCAACCGCGGGGGGGGGGGGT
>JAJHUR010077474.1:0-12885 GCA_027495735.1 Lutjanus campechanus | reverse complement strand
GCATCCCATACTATGTGTTGCTCCTTCAGGGAACAATGTGCATTCATACAGAATTGGATGATCCACACATCACTTCTGCCAAGAGTAGTGCCCCAGCAGTATTTACAAAAGAAAGGAGAGACATCATTAATTAACTATACTGGTTTGGCGGGTAACAGGTTAAGTGTGTGTGGGAGTTGGTTCTGCATGCTCTCAGTGTGCTAAATTCAGTAGCTCTTTCGTAATGTTCAAAAATACCAACAAGTGTGTAAGCTATGAAACAGGAAAGGGTTATGTTTGAATGAAAGACATCTGATTTGGCGTTTAAACCTTATCATACTTATGACTAACTCTACACCGTAATGCTCGTCGACTTTTTGCCCTAGGACATGTAGCTTTAGTTTTTAGTCTTTAGCCTCTTTTTTTATTTGGAGTGAGAACAAGATGTGAAAACTTGACTTCTTTCCCCTTGACAGAGACATCATATACAGTAGGATGTAAGCTAAAAAGTCCTGTCTGCCCAAAGCTTTGAATACATTTGTTGCATTCACAAGAGGCTTCCTTGTGTGTCCAATCTATTTCTCCAGTATCCTCAAGCCCAGATATACTGAGCATTTTAGGACGCAGTGGAAAGTGAAAAGTCCTTTTTACCGGGGTTAGCCATGCTATCCAACCTGCATGTTCCAAAGGCCCATTTTAATTTGGTTTCCAGCTGGTTTACCCTGAGAGATTGCCTTGCACTTGCCACCACGTCATGCTTCTTTGCCTCTAATCATTTCACATAAGCAATGCATCATCTGTGTGTCCTCTAAACGAAGACTGCTTCAACCCTCACAAGGTAATATCTTATTCTGGTCTGTGACAAGGTTTACAAACACACCACCAGTGCAATGTCTTACGGCCCCGGTGTCAGGAAATAGCCTGAACCGGGAAATTATTATTCTAGCAATATGGGTTTCCCTGGACTTAACACCTGCAGAATAATGTTACCCCACCTGATAGAATGAATGGATTCAGTGGGTTACAGCTCTGTGCCACAGCGGCTCGCCTGCCGAGTCGATTTACAGCAGGCGCCAGGGAAGTGTGTTGCAGATGGCTGACAGCAGAGATTGAGAGCTACATTAGGGGAGACTGGGTATGGTGGTAACACTTTTTGTTTGAGCATCAGTAACTCTTGCTAGATCTCTAAATCTTTGATACATGGTACCAGTATTTGTCTGCTACTAATAAAACTCACTTGAATTTCGACTGCACAATCACAGATTATGTGAAAGAGTTATGTTGTTACAACTCACCCCACTTCTTGAGTGAGTTGTAGGATAGATGTAACAATATGAGGTAATTCCTGTATGATCCAGTTTATGAAAGGTTTTTATTGAAGAATAAACAGAATAAACAGTTTTGAATAAAGTGGCAAAAAACAGTGTGAGTGTGTCTGTGTGAGAACTGTATTCCTGAATACGCATCTGTCACACAAGTGTTCAATCCACTGGCATAAATAAAGATGGACGCTGCAGCTCTACTCCCTTCCACTGAACAAAAATAAAGCCAAAATGATCCCGGATACGAGTGCTGCCATCTTGTGCTGGTGACATCCATTGTAGCCACGCTTTCAAGTTCCTAAAATAACTCATTAAAGCCAAGCTGATCAGAAAAATTAAAACTTGAACAAACATCTAAATATTTGAGAACAACATATTTGACTTGTACTTTGATATTTTAGTTTGGCCCATGTACCTGTATCTATTAACACTAGGGAGGCAGGATGTCACACATACACTTGGCTTCCTGTCTTTGTCTGTTTCCCCGCCCTTTTGATTTCCTTATTAGTTTCACCTGTCCCTTATTAGTCCTCCGTGTATATAGTCGGTTTGTGTTCCCCCTATCAGTTGTTGGGTCATCTGTGTCTGCTGCCTAGTGTTTCCTGTGTTCCCATTTTCATTCTGGATGATTCTTTGTGGTTTTTGGACTTTTGTTTCTGCTCTTTGTTGGACCGAGGAGTTAGTTTTTCAGTCAACTTTTGTTATTTTGTATTCCTTGCCTTTCTCCAGTCTTTTCATCCATTCGCTCCTGTGACTCTGCATTTTTGGGTCCATCTAGAAACAGAAACAGAACCTAACACACACTTTTTGCCCTGACTTTGCAAAGTGTCCCATTCACACAATGCAGAAATTCTCATCATTTTAATGAAGCATAACAACTCTCTGCACCCCAAGCAGCCGTTATATAGCTAACTGTTCTAGCATGAGGGCTATTGGTTGTAAAATGTTGTCCACAGAGACATGCTACTTCTCCTGTTCAAAAAGGAAATGGGAGTGTATCATACTGATGATCCTTATGGCACTTTTGTAATAGGTCCAACTGATAGCGTTACAACTAACCCAGTGTTACAACATTCCTCCGTCTCCCCTACTGTATGTGGCTTAGCTGTATTTATATTAAGCGGTTTGTTTGTATGTAGGTGTATGGAACAAATGTTCTTAATAATTATTTGAATTTATGGTTTAAATTACTGTTCTGGGTCGTGGTTGCTAAAATCTGCTCTTTAAGTATCAAACACTCTTTGTAGACATTACAGAGCCTGGAGGCTGTGATCATCTTGGATACAGAACAGTCATAATGAGTCTTTGAATCCGTGCCGCCGTTCTGTGTGAGGAAGCAAAGCGTGAGTGACAGTTTCATACTCAAAAAATGCAGCCAAGAGGAGAGGTGACTTCATTATTCAGACAGCTGCGGGCTGGGCGGTGTGGTGGTGGGGTGGGGGTGTTCAGGGGGACAGTGGGTCTGCTTTCAACGGCGTCTCATAGAAGTGTTGCAAAAAGGCAGCATTTCCATTGTGGGGCCAAACCGATGCTAATTCCCTGAACTGCCAGGAATGGATACTGTTTGCACATATATTCATATATATGAGAGAGCCTGGAGAGCAATCGGTGTATTATTTATCTGCAGGGAAACTGACAGCAATTACCGCTGTGTTTGGAAAGCAGAGATCTGGACACATAGCCAGCCCAGCTCAATAAGCGAAAAAGTGCAAAAGTTTTAATGAGCAAAGTTTCAGGGGCAAACACACACAAACCTGTACAAATTTAGAATATGATATGAGATATAAATGTAGATTCATCTCATAGAAAGTTTGGTAAAACTTTATTTGAAGGAGTGTGTATAAGACTGTCATGACACTGTCATAACCATCTCGTGTCAGACACCTGTCATGAACATGAAGGAGTCTTTATTTAGGTTTGATTGTTATTAAGTACTTTGTTTGAGATGTCCTTGTTATGACAACTTGACATTAATCAAGCTGACAATATCTTTTTTTTTATGACAACTTGACATTAAGTAAGACAAAATGTCTTTCTTATGACAACATGACATTACCCAAAACAACATGACCTGTCATTGTCTTTGTTATGACAACTTGACATTATCAAACTTAACTTCATGTTTTAACATTACATTAAACTGTCATATGTGGTTGGTTTTGACACTGGCTGTCATGGGACCATTATAAGTGTATCATGAATAATTTTTTTGTCCTCAAGTAAAGTAATACATTTTGGACTTGTCATAAAGATGCCATTACATTTCATTACACCATCAAATGCTTTTATAATAGCGTCACAAATAATCCCCTTGACCTCAGCTAAAATGGTAGCATTTGGACTTGTCATAAAGGTGTCATTAAATGTCATAAGGCAAGTTTGACAGCACAGTACAGTACCAAGGTAACTGAGTTGATTTAAGTTTTCTAATGTTTGAAATGTAAAGTTGTCATGACAAAGATATTGACGGGTAATGTTGTCTTGGTTAATTTCAAGCTGTCATAAAGACATTTTAAATAATGTCAACTGCAAAATGTCCTAACTGACAGTCATAAACATTCTTAAAGGCTCCTTCATGTTCATGACAAATGTCATACCATGGTTATGACAATGTCATAACAGTCTTGTGCACACCCCTTCAAATAAAGTATTACTGAAATTTGCACTGATAGGTATGATGCAGATCTTATTTTTAGAGGTGCCAACACAACCATATTAATCAAAATCACCAATTCTTTCAGTTCTTTAAAATAAAGAAAATCCGCCCTGATATTTTAGGACCTTTTGGCTCTGTCTACTCAAATCCATCAATGGGGATTATTATTTTTTCTTTTTTTAAAAAGAAAAAACTCATATTTTCCTGTGGTCTGGATAACAGCCGACTTTATGGGGACTGACTGACTGTGAGTGGGTCATTCCTGCACAGATTAATGTCAGAGTTTATGAGCCCTTCTTGAGTTAAAATGATCATTTCTCTATACAATATTTCACCTCTTTAATAGTCCCCATTCGAAACAGCCAATGTTCAGTCTCATTCTGGGCTGACACAACAGGAAACATTTCTCCCTGTCATATTTTTGGCCTGTTTAATAGTGTGCCATTTACACAGACACAAAATGGGAATATAAAAGAATACTCAAATAAACTAGGCTAACATATTAAAGTGTAGCAACGACACCCAGGGGGGCTTTGTCTGGGCATCATATCCACTATAAAGAGAGAATTGTTTGGTGTTGGACTTGGTTTGTAACACAGCAGTCTTAGGTTTGATCCACATCCCTACTTAAGTGTCCTTGAGCAAGAGAGAGACTCCCTGCAGTACTAGTTTCCTGATGCCTCTGCTGGATTCTTTAAAAGTATGGAAATACTCTTATCTGCCTCCTTTTTCAAAAGTCAGATGAGAACATTATCAACCCTGTTGTGCATTAAAGGAGGGGTAAGCGATTCTGGAGAAAGATAGTTGATTGTTGAGTCTCATGCCCATTTCGTTAAATACAGACTCTTTAGCCAGGTGGCTTGGATGGAGTCACTCAACAAAACAATGAGACTCAACAATCAACCTGATCCAGACCTGGGAATAAGATTCAACAATCAACTATATCTTTCTAGAATCAGTTACCCCATCTTTTAGTATTAGGTCTGGAGTGGGGAGTTAGCTTAGCTTAGCATAAAGACTGAAAGTAGAAGCTAGACCTGTGCTTTTCAAATCAAATTAAATATGTCTACAGCTGAAAAAGACTGAACTAACATGTTTTATCTTGTTTCTTAATCTGTACACCAACAGCAACGTGCAAATGTAATATAATAATTGATGGTATGGTGGAATTATTTCTTGACAAGAGTCTACCTTGCACTTCTGTGCAGTGTCTCAGCATGACTGTGCCCAGAAACATTTCTAAAACCACAAGTAACCTATAGAGAAGATATGCACTGACATCGCTTTCCCACCACAACACGTCCCCTCAGTTGGACTGAGTGGCAAAACTCCCTACAACATGGCTGCCTTCAGTAAGGGGATCAGCAAAACCTGGAGTAAAACAAACAATTTTCTGCATAAATAAAAGGCAGTGGGGCTCAGTAGTGATCCTTACAACCAATGACACAAGATTTGTTGGAGAAATTAAAGTGATGAGGACACCAAAGGATATTCTGGTTGTGTGAGGGCAGGTTTGTACAGATATTTTTTATTTCATTACATTATTGAAGAGACGTGCTTGCATGCAGCAGCATTGGCTTTTGCAGTTAATTCAAAAGTAACATTCGCATTACAGTGCTTGGATTCCAGTTTGTTTCTGTGATTTGCAGTGATCCATTTGCCTCTCTTTTCTTTAAGCTTTCAGCAGTCTGTTAAAAGATCACTCCAATTTCTTGTTGAATCTATTTGTGCAGTCAATCGCGCAACAGCTCTTTCCCATTTTAAATGTGTTTTTTTGTATTTTCATTGCATTCAAGCTAGAGATGTCACAATAACTGTGGAGGTACTCATTTTTTTAAAGTACCGCAGTTACCGGAGGTACCAGAGATGCAATTCTTCTTCTTCCTCATTCCAGGGAGAGCATCTATGCTTACAAGTGTTGTAGTCTGCCATTAAATGCCAAAGGAAGATGAAAAACACCCGCCAGCACTGAACAACAACTACACATGAGAGATAGTGACGTGCAGCTGCAGAAACAGCTCTGATTTGTTGAAAAGAAATAGTGATGCGTGGTAAGGTTGCGGGTTGACCACGGGGAGCAGGTGTGTTTGGGATCGACTGTCTAGAAAATACCACGGGTTCTGAGGGGCAGGTCAAGTGACAAAGCAACGGTCGGAGTAAGAATTAACAACTCCCCAAAACATTGTGTGCAATAGCCCTCCTTCCACCTTCCTTCGTCTCCCTCTCCTCCCTCTTAAAAACACACAAGCTGGCTGCAGCTGTGCACACAGCAGTGCATCCAGTGCGCTCCTTCAGCTCAGCTCAGCTGATCGTTGCTCAAACCATGACAAAATAGTTAAAATCCTCAAACCGTGGACTCAAAAAGAACACAGTTGGGAACAATTCATCTGTTTATTTAATAGCTTAGATCTTCCTACTATTATGCGCAGGGGAGAAACAGCTCTCTGGTCCCAGCTGCAGGATTGTGCCACATGTGGTGTGACTCTGACAATTGTTCTATAATGTCTAAAGCTGGTGTGATTTGTGTGTCGGGTTGGATGCGTGTTGTTGAATAATGAATATTTTTATGGGTGCATCATCTTAGCACTTCTGCATTACTTTTTCCAGACATGGGCAATATGCTCCGCTGACAGTGACAGGCTCGGTAAATCTCCCCCTCAACCTTTTGCCCTAGAACCTCAGAAGAGTTTTTATTTCAGGTGACAAAGAAAAACAACAATGGCTGATTTTAATATTGCTTTTGTTTTTTTTACCATGGTATCGAATTGGTTATCGAGAATCATGGAAATTCCATAGTATTGGTGTCAACTACTACATTTCTTATATCGTGACATGCATTGCCTTTTCACCATTCAGTGGATGGAAATGACTTTTGCTTGCCGTCGTCACATGCATACCCTCTATTTTTGAACTTTTGAGAGAGCCAGGTTAGCTGTTTCCCCTTGCTTCCAGATTTTATGCTAAGGTAAGCTAATTGCCTGCCAGCTCCAGGTCTGTATTTGAGAGTAGTTTCTTTTCTCATCACTTTGGGAGAGAGAGCAAATAATCTCATTTCCCAACACTATTCCTTCAACAGCTTGGCCTGCATAAACATCTGCATAAAGTCTTACTGTAGCTGTTACCTGCATCCTCTAGTACAGGGTTTCCCAAACTTTTTCTGGCATTACACGCTTTAGAAACTGGAAAAAGTTCAGCCCTCCTCCAACCCCGCAATTATTACCAATCATTTCTCCCATGGTCATCCATGACCCCCCTGGAATCAGGACCTTATCACCTTCAAGTTTCCAGCTGCAACATGCTTGAGGTGATATAACCTCAGATTCTAGACAAAGCAACAGCTCGTAAGAATCAAAGACAGACAAGGCAGAGATGTAATGTGTTTTTGTAGTGCGTGCTTATAGTGTCTTATATGTACACCCTTGATAATACTTGCATAATGAATTATTCCTTGAAACTGTTGAACAGATGCACCTGTGGAGGAGATAACAGTGAGGGGGTGAAGGAGTGAAAACAGTCTGCGAGCTTGGCGCCCGAGCAGGATTGTGAGAAAAAGTCACGCTTTGGGCACTTGAGCAGCCATATCTGCTGTCAAATGGACAAAACTTTTCTGAAGACTTTGAAACCCACATCGCTCTCACGGCTCGGATCAGAGCCGCTAACTAGACACTTGCTACTGACGGCTAACGGCGAGATCAAACACCTCGCGGAGCAGTTTATCTGTTTGTCTCTATGCCTCTCTCTTTAGGTGCACAGTGCAATTTCCTAATCAACAATAATTGTTTTACTCTGTCAATACTGCAAAGGGCCGATGGAGATTTCAGACGGTTATGATGTACAAGCTGATGGGATGAGAGAGTGGAGAGAGCGGGTACGTGCCTCAACAGCTTGTGGATCTTATAATGAGATCTCCAGAGATGAGCAGCACAGTAGCTCCAAGACACAATTAGGCTCAGCGATGCTCTGCCTCCAAGAAAGAACTGTAAAGGCAGCACAGAGGTGGTGGTATGCGTGCATGTGGGGATATGTGCGTGTATGCGTGTGTGTGCACATACGGGCATGCTTGAGATTTCAGCAATGCACCGGATAGCCCATTTTTTAAGGGCTAACTATAGGAACATTGACCTTTTTCCTCGGAATGGACCAGATAATAGGTGATTTCTATTTATGTTTCACTTGCTCTGAGTTTTAGCATTGGTTTGGTTATGTTTCATAAGCCAGACGCTATATATTTATATATTGATTGCATTTTTCTGCAGAGAGTCAGATCACATTCTCTCGCCAGACAAAGCTCCAGGCTGGTTTGGAAACCTAAAGAGGAACCAGCCTCTCAACGCCATCTCTAGCCTATTGGTTTGGACAGCAGCAGTCCCTGATGTTCAAATAAACCCACCTGAGGAATAAACTGCTCCAGGGTTCAAAATAACTGCTGTAAACCAATAAAATCTGAAGATGCCTTTAGGCCCTGATTTAGCAAATGAATAGAGAAACAGGTTTATCTGTTTAGTGGACTTATATTTAATAAGACAGAGAAGGAAAACTTGTCTGTAGGGACAGTTATCGAACCAAGTGCAGGAATCTCTTGCTTACGGAATGGCTGTTTCTGTAAAATAAAGCTGTTGCAGTGTTTAATAGGAACGGACCACCACACTGAATAATCTATGACTTTTATAGGACCAGGAGAAGTTACATCAACATTGACAGAACTCCTCCACAGGTCTCTGGCATGCAAGTCTGATGTGCGGGGAATTGATATTCCGACAGGAGTTCAAGCTGGAAAGTCAGAAGCATCTGGCCAACTAAATAATTAGTGTTGTTATAAATAATAAGAAGTCTCTGGTATTGATCAGCAATTCTTACCTAATTCTGAAGTCAACACAAACACACTCGCAGCTTCACACTTTTACAATCCAGGCAGTACCAACTGGTTACTACTGTACAGTATGTTTACTATAGCAACATAAATCATGAGAAAAGTTTTGGTCACAAAAAGGCAGAATTTTCAATACTTTAGCAACTGTGTAAACTTCTTTAACAGACTCAAAATGAATTTTGGATGGGTAGTAAATAAAATCAGTTTTCTTATGATTTGTGCATTATATTTATGAATATGGACGGTCTGCTCAAGGATGCAATATGTGAGAATTGCAACTTCCCTTGTTGAGTGGGAATACAGTACCGAGGTGATTTACAATAGCTCTGACCAGGACTCTGATGTCAGGGATGACAAAGACGTGGCAGGTTCAGGAGAGGCATCAAGCCAGAGAGGAACTAGAGGGATATCAGGCATCAGAGAGGCAGGATGGGCTTCAGTAGATATCTCTGCAACACAAGACATAGATGTGTTTGTCATAACGTCACAGCTGTCATTTCTTCAGATTCTGTTGACAATTTTAGTTGTTTTTTTTAATGTTTTAAACTACAATTCTTGCATATAGCTCCTTTGAAAAGCTGCACTAGTCATTATTTTTTATATTAGCAACGGATCAAATGACTGATTATTATGTGAAAAGCGTTGTTCATAGGGACAAACCCACAGGGCATTATTGAGATTTTAGCATCTTGGTTTTGGTTTTCTGGTCCCCAGCTCCAATTTCATTAGCTTTGTTTCAAAAAAAAAAAAAAAAAAATCAGATAAACTCACTGTACACTCCCTACCCATCACCTAACCACAGGATAACAAAGTTAGCAATAGGAGAAGGTGTAAACGGACTCTGTATGAAGCAGACCTAGAGCAACAGAAATCAAAATTAGCTAGCATGCTAACTGCTAAAATCTGCAACTGATGCAACATACTCAGAACTTTGCACTCAGCACTTTGGGAGCTTTCTCAGTAGCGGGCAAACTTTGGCTCCCTTGGTTCGGGATCAACATTTATCTTTGGTTGAATTACATTAGTAAATTAATCTTGTTGGGAAGCTTTTACTGCGGTAACGTAACAAATTGTCACTAACCTGAGTAACTTAACCTGTCTCTCTGCTTCTCTGCTTCATGTGTGTGGTGATTGATGAAGTGCACAGAGCAGAGGAGAGAAAGCACAACTGTAAAATGATCGCAAAATACAGGCTTACACAATAGGGCTGAAATGAAACGAGCGCACATAAAATCCGTAAAACAACATTAAACATAATCCTAAATTTGTTGGGTGGACAAAAAACAACTCTAAATTAATGTTTCATTGTTTTCTACTGAATGTGTAAATTGTAATAAGCCTGTGTTGTGTTTTCAGCTTTTCCTGTGATTTTGAAGTGGCCAAAAAAAAAAAATCAGCTCTAAATACCACAGAGTGTGCAGTGAATGAATCCAACAGACTGAAAATATAAAACAATCATAGCTGACTTTCAAGAAATCATCTCTATCTAATTTCTGATAAAAGCATCCAATCCAATTACGATGGAACGTGCTCACCTCAAATTGTTTACGTTTACTGAAAAACTCATTTGTTTTAACTTGTTGTTTCATCATTAGATTACAGCAATCCTATTATATACAATCTGTTACTCTCCGTCCGAATTATACAGTAAGCAGTGAACGGAGTGTGAGAGTGTGCAGTGAGAGTGATATAATTCTCTTTTTATTCTTTAGGTTTGTATAATACAAGGTTATAGGAAGCAGCTTGCAGAACTGTCTGCATTTCCACACACACACACACACAACACCACTACCACCCAGTATGTGGGGCCCAAAGGGCTGCTTTATGCTAATAAGCTCCATCAAGGTCAGCCAGTTTTTCCGCTGCTCCCACATCCCAGTGTTCTTTCCACATCGTAGACAGTGATGACTTTAATGGTGCTATTTCCCAAAACAGCACAATGACTTGAGGGGGAATGCATTACCCAGAGCAACATTTGAGGTTATTTGCCACAGCAAGGTTCCCTCAGCCCCTGAACTCTTTCTGCAGCTTCATCCCACCAGAGATCTCTCGCAGCGTGCTTCCTGCTCTGATTTCTTGCAGTGCATACTCTACATATTAACACAGCGGCCTTGCAGAAATGACTCAGTGCATTACGATCAGCCTGTCTGTAAACATCAATGAGATACTGAGGCTCCATATTGCTACGCCCTAAAGAAGCAGCTCATGTATTAAAGCTGCGCTGAGCCTGCTCTAAATCCTAAAATCATGAAGTGAGTTAAAGCTTTTCCAAACTGCAAGTTCTCTCAGCTGCAAAGTGATGGAAGTTGAAATTCCGTTGGTGGTTAAGATGAGCTCAGGACAGTTTTAAGTGGTGTACTGCGTGATACACACTAGTCGAGTGCTGTGAACTGCACGCTGATGTGGGAGGAGAAGCACAGCAAGAGTCAGCAATGATCAAGAAACGCAGTCCAATTTTGGTGTCGAGGATTATTGGGACCGGTTCTTTATGTCACTTGCATAAAACCCCGTCAAAGGCGCATGGTGTGAGGCAGAGCGGTGTTCTGAGCTATTTCTGAGGTTTTTCAAGTAAGTGTGCACACCAACAGATCCTATTCAAAGGCTTAGTGGATGTTGGCCAATTTGACTTTGATATTATTCCCGCAGGCAGAAAAGAGTGAAAGCCAACATGTCGTTTTAACTACAGTATATACTCATGTGACTCTAAGGCATCCAAAATAGAAGCATGATAGACATTATGCAGACAGCCATGTCCTCTATAGATGTCAAAGACCGGCTGGTACAGTGTAGATGGAGCCCCCCCTGGCCAAACTGTCCCTGCTGTTCACTGTTGGCTTGTTTGGCTCTTTGCCTAATATCACTGAACTGGCTCCTACATTGGAATCTCCTCCCAGGCTAATTCTGTGCTGACATATTAATTCTGGTTATTCCACATCCACAAGGACATCCACTTTACTTTGGGTAAGGATTTTGTGTTAAATCCTCTCCTGACTTCTCTCTCCATTGCAGGATTTTCAAAAATCTGTAGTTCTCGGGAGGAAAAGATTTGATTTGTCTATATTTGATCTATATGTATTTCTCTCTGTCCCACCCTATTGGCAGCTGTGGAGATTATATTTGAAAAAAATCAGATGAAATGTCCTTTATGCTTTGTACACTGTAATAAAAATTCTGCAAAAACTAAGAAATCTCAAATAAATAAGGCAGTGAGCTGCAAAGTCTATTTTTCTTCATAGTAATAATAATAACTTCATCTATATAGTGCCTAAAAAGTTTACAGAGTCCACTGACAGATAAAGCAAAAGCAGGATACCCAGAAGGCAGTATAACAACAGAGGGCCAAACAGTAAGGCCAAACAAAAGCAAGACAAAATCAAGGTAAAATTAAAACAAGAGGAGAAAAGACACAAAAATATCGCAGACAGAATAATGATGAGGATGTAAAAGAGATCAAAACAATGGAAAATATGTAATTTACTCAACTTTGCGAGCCAGTTGTTCCAACTCAGTTAGTGTTTGTTTAGTCACACTTGGGTTATTCAAGCTTCTGCTGGTTCAACAATTCAATTCAATTTAATTCAGTTCAACTGGCTTTATTAACATGGCATCTTAACATGAACTATCTGATCATGATAAACATAAATAAACAAAATAAACAATAAATACTGGCAATGCCAAACAGCATGTAGAACGAGTGAGTCTATAGAATGCAAAAGCCATATATGAGATAAACCTCCAACAAATGAATTATTCATTAATAAACAACATTAATTATTAGACATGTGGGGTGAGGGGCTCAGGAGTTGCATGATCATGGAAACCGGACGGTTACACATGTGTAACCATGGTTCTCTGAGTGAAGAGACTATCTCTCCAGCTCCCCGTACATATGGAATATGTAACTGGGTGGAGAGATAGTCTCGATATGATAGAGAACTGCAACATATGTTGCTGCTAATAATACAGATATCATGATTCTTTGTTGAGATAACTTGGTAGACAACTTGACTATATTGTCGAAAGGTGTTAGATTTGATTTCCAGCTGTTTTTTTTTTTT
>JAJHUR010077473.1:0-14934 GCA_027495735.1 Lutjanus campechanus | reverse complement strand
AGGTCGATGTAGATCAGATACCAGGAACAGGAAAACAGGGTTTTGGAATTCTGCACATTCTGTTCAAGCCTGTCTTGATTAGGGCCAGACAGCAAACCTCAATACTTTGTACACACTGACCAAAATGTGTGTGTGTGTGTAGTATTCAAAGACGCCTAGTTTATTAGGCTGGGTTACACCAACAGGGATTCATTTTTAAACCTGACTAAATCAGGTTTTTTTCCAAGCCATCAGGAGGAGGCTAACTACTTTATAGCTAGCTAGCAAACAGTGTAACACTTTAACTTTTTTTTAGCTTGCTGGCAAACAGTGTAACACTTTGCTAACTTTTTAGCTAGATAGCACACAGTGTAACACTGTTCATTTTTTAGCTAGCTAGTGAACAATTTAATGTTGTAATGGTTTTAATTAGTTAATTTTGGCTTAAAGTCAAACCCGCCAACAGAGCTCTGCATGTATGGCTGAAACAAGCACGGGACTTTTATGCAGAAGACCAGAGTTCGATTAACTTAACATTTCAATATGGACACGTCACTTCCAACGCGTGACTGATGTCTCTCCCATCACCTATTTTGTGTGAAGTTTTTGGCAATTGTTTTTTCAATTCTGTTTTTGATTGGTGATTAATCATTATCATTTGTTCTTGATTAATTGTTTTAGCACTAGTTAAGACATTAAACACTGATTAATTAGGACATTTGAGACTGAAATTTAAAAAGAAATGGGAGTGGTGAAAAAACATGTTTTTTTTTCCTCCCCAAAACAAGAAAGCGCCATTATGGTATTAATGCCAAAACTCATCATTTTGACAAAGTAGACAAAAACATGCTCTGGTCTCATTGGAGATATTCCTCCTCCTTCAGACACACACACACATGCTCCTAGTGATCACCTCCCCTCAAGGACAATGCAACAGATAAGCAGCGAGCCCCTCATTATCACTCTCGGCCAAAACAGCGGCGCGTCGCTTGGCTGGGCTGCATTTCCTCTCCACTGAAGCCAACATTTGTTGCTGTGTGCTACTGTCCCCTGATCCTGAGCTGCTGGCACCCTCAACCAATTGTTGTTTACTCATTCAGGGCAATGAGGCTCGACGAGGAGTCGACTGCAGCAGGGAGGAGGAGGAGGAGGAGGAGGGCAGTGGTCAATATATGTTAATGAACATCCCTCCTGCTCTCTGTCTTTCTATCTTTGAGTCTCTGCAGAGAGGAGTCTGATAGGAAGAGAAAATGAACGTACGGCAGGTCACGCTTGAAGCCTAATGTGTGTGTGCGTACATGTGGGTGTATTCATATGCTTTCATGTGTTAATTGCAGAGTGGGAGCTCATGGAGGCGTCGCGAGGCGAGGTGGGGATGAAGTGCAAGTGATGACAAAATGCATCCTGGCCTCACACCTCTGTGTTTGTGTGATTTGGAGACGCAGAGAGGCAGAGGTGTTAACGGAGGAAAGGCAGGTGCTAGCTTCAGCGTGTGTGCGCGCTCAGTCGTAAAGGAATAAATCCTGCACACTTAATGACACACATTTTAAACACAAGAAAGAATAATGAGACCTGTTGAGCACAAATAATTCAAACACCTTTGTGTTCTGAGTCGAACTGAGTTAATTCACCATTGCAGCCCTTCGTATTTTAAATTAGCAGAACAGCGGATACTCGGCAGTGTAACTGAATGAAAGCAGCGGCTCGTTGAGAGGCAGGAAAACAAACAAATACAGGTGCCAACATGTTGCACATATCATTTTATGTGATTCACGTGGCGTTACAAATCATATTAAACCACTTACTGCAACAAAATGACATTTTTTTACTTCATTTCATTTCATTTCCCTGCAGCCGTGCATGGATAACTTATAAATAATCTGTTAACTAGAAACCTGTATCACTTTCTCATAAGGAATGTGGCAAATAAATCATTATCTACAGTAGTTATAAGCCATTATTATTATTCAGGTGTCTGTACTTTACACGAGTATTTATTTTTCTGACAACTTTCTAGTTTTACTCGACAAATATCTGCACTTTCCACACTTTACATTTTAAAAACAGGCTCGACACTTCAGTTTGAATGCATTTCAGGGGAATTAGTGATCACTTTTATTTTGCATCATAGCGCTCCACCTTCCCAACATCAAGACTGAGTTCAAACTAAATGGATCAGACAGTAACTCACAGAAAAGACGATTCCTTGGTGTATCCATTAGTGCGTGTCATGCACGACAAATGAACCAAGATAAAAAAAAATGACTTAAAAGACGTAACAAGACGAAACAGATAAGAACAGGAGAGACAACAGTGGAGAAAAGGTGAGGTTCTGTTAGCTTTACATAGAAACAGAAACAGAAACAGAGATGCCCTAAAAACTACAAATCCTCACATGCATAGCGTCCTACCAATATGATGTTCCTTATTCGTTTTTGAACATTCATTTCTGTGTTAATGTAGACAACAACAGGTCGAGTCTTTACAAATTTTTCCAGATGTTGTCACTGCTTTATGTACTACTGTGCGTTTAAGGAAATTAGTGTGATGAGGGTAGTAAAAACCAGCCTTCTGTTGCCTGTCAGGTGGCATACAGTATGTATATGACTATAAATAGTGTTTTAATTGGCTGAACTGCTATGGTGGAGTTTAGGATTCTACAACTTCCCATGAGTGTTGACAGAAAAAAACAACCTGACATGTAAAGTTGACTTGAGAGACGTCATTTACACCATGTTTTTAGCCTGAATCTTCACTGTAGATCCTTTGCTTGGAGCCGCGATCGTGGTGTGACGGTGTTCACGTGCAAGTGAAGAGCACCTTCAGTCGGTATGAGGGTGAGTAGATAATGACTGAATTTTCATTTTGGGGTGAGCTATACCTTTAATAATGGCTTGTAACTGCTCTCTAGCGCATTATTTAGTAATTTATTAACCATTAACCGAGTTTTCCTGATGAGAAAGTGATACAGGTTTCTAGTTAACAGATTATTTATAAGTTATCCATGCACGGCAGCAGGAAAATGAAATGAAATGAAGTAAAGTCAGTGGTTTAATATGATTTGTAACGCCACGTGAATCACATAAAATGATATGTGCAACATGTTGGCACCTGTATTTGTTTGTTTTTCCTGCCTCTCAACGAGCCGCTGCTTTCATTCAGTTACACTGCCGAGTATCCGCTGTTCTGCTAATTTAAAATACGAAGGGCCGCGACGGTGAATTAACTCAATTCGACTCAGAACACAAAGGTGTTTGAATTATTTGTGCTCAACAGGTCTCATTATTCTTTTTGGTGTTTAAAATGTGTGTCATTAAGTGTGCAGGATTTATTCCTTTTATCCCACACGCTGAAGCTAGCGCCTGCCTTTCCTCTATAAACACCTCTGCCTCACTATAAAGGAACACTTCTTCCTTCAGTTTATCAAGAAAAATTATACATAAAAGTAACTAGTAAGCTAATAAGCCATCAAGTCTGCAATTATGCATGTTAATAAGTGATTAATAATGGGTTAAAAAAAGAAAATGAGCCATCATACATTTTCTAAAAGTCAGTTTTAAAGGGTCTGTGGTGCACAAATAATAAATGGAATGCAGCCCTCAATGTCATATGGCCCATTGGAGGGGTCTACGTGATGGTCTTAAGGGCTAACAATTGTTTAAATGTTTAATTGATTACCAAAGTTTTGGGCAATTCTTCCTTTTCCATCCTCTGTTGATTGCCGATTAATCAACTAATTGTTTTAGAACGAGTTAAGGCATTAAACACTGATTAATTCGGAGGTTTGGCACCGTTAAATTAAAAAGAATTGGGAGTGGTGGGAAAACAGAAGAATTGCAAAAAAGCCTCATTGTGAAATTGGTACCAACACTCGTCATATTGGCACAGAAGACAAATTCCACCACTGAAAATCTTTAGTTTCAGCGTCTTCAGAAAGTGAAGATGAAGAGGGTCATTTATTCTGAAATACATTTCGCACTTTTAAAAGTTTTACCAGTGTTTCGCTGCGTGATTTCAGGTCCTGTAAAAGGGGGTAGTTCTGCTGTGTCGACGGTTTGTTGATACATTATGACGCAGAGGGGGGGAAAAAAAGTGATGAGTAATTTTCCCATCAGACAGAAAAACAGGCACAAACATCAATTTTGACAGTTTTTTGCTCCCCCTGCCTCTGTTTTCCAGCTGCTCGCTGGCTGCATTATCCACATTACTTTCATCTCTGCTGTCAGTCCTTTCTCCTCGCTGCAGAAAACACCTCCATTTCCACAGGCAGCGCAGAATGTCACCGGCGCAGCATTACGGCCTTCAGAGGTGAGGCAGCAGGCAGGGGCAGAAAATAAACAGTAGTAAACAACAGTAGCAGTGGGGAGTGGGCTTCCCTACTGTGTTGATTATTGGAGGGCTGTACACAGGCCTGATCCCCCCCTGGGAGCTCGCCGAGCGGGAACGGCTGCTGCTGGCTGCCCACAGAGAGGCCAACAACATCTGGGCCTCAGCTCAGCTCACCTCATTATACTCCTGTTGTTGTGCTGGAGGAAAAACGGATAGTAGTAACTAGCAATCAACAAAAATAGGGAAAGAATTCTGCGATTCAGTGTAAAAATGGGAACCAGGGCTCATGTTACATTAACTTCCTAACTAGTGGATCATGTCCTAACTGATTGGTAACCATGGTAATTAGGGGGAAAAAAGCCATTACAGATGAACAGTTCCCAAGTCAATGTTTCTATCTTTACTTAAGATAAGAAATATGTGTTACACAAACATCCTAACTTCCCAAAATCTTAAATAAACTCTCTTAAATTCAGGATAACTGTTAATACGCTGCCCTAACTTGACTTTTCCACATAGCTAACTTATTAATTAACTAACTAACTAACGGTAATGTTTGCGAACAGTAGCTAATGGCAGTGTTCAACGCTAGTAGCAAATGGTAGTATTAGTTAACAGTAGCAGTTTAGGGTTTGCTTACAGTAGCTTGTACAGTGGTATTATTTAACAGTAGCCGATGGTGGTGTTTCCTAACAGTAACTAACGTAGTGTTAGCTACCTGTAGTGTTGTCTAACAGTAGCTAGCGATAGTGTTGGTTAATAGTAGCTAACGATAGTGTTTGCTGACAGTAGCTAACGCTAGAATTAGTTAACAATAGCTAACGGTTGTATTTGCTGACAGTAGTGTTAGCTAACAGTAGCTAATGATAGTATTAGTTAACAGTGGCTGTTGGTAGCGTTGCTAACAGTAGCTAACAATACTGTTAGCTAACAGTAGTGCTATCTAACTTGTTTGATCTATATCACTGCTCTTTCTATCTCTTATATATCTTTGGATTTCTCTTCAGATGTCTTCAGATTTAACTCATCTTGTCTTGAAGTTTTACATTGTTTAAATGCCAAATAAATAAATAAACACCTAAAATAGCAGTCACAAAGTTGTTCAGTGAGATGAGAAAAGTAGTTTTGGTTGCTGGTAAGTTAACAGACATAAAAGTCAATAAACGTTTGGAATGAACATTTAGGATTTCCTCACCTGAGGTAAGGTAGGATGAAGAAAGATAAGATAGGATTCCTAAAGTCAGGATTTACTTCTTAGACTCTTACTATCTTAACTTGGCTTAAGATAGGATGTCTCTGTGAAATGGCCCCAGGACCTGTCAAGAAGAATTAGGAAGTGGGCTGTTCTTGTACTGAGAGAGGTAATGAAATTCTGAAATTTTGGCACAGAGGGTTTCATCATACGCTTTCTTTCACACACCTGAACATGGCTGAGTGAAAAAGCATCCATCACATCAGGAGCAGCAGCAGCAACACTGCCTGGTTACTGTGTCTGATTTTTAATAACAACACCAACACAGGCCTGGAACAATAGTCAGGACTGCATTAGTGTTTCTCAATATGTTGTTTACAGAGATTTTACAGCAAAGTCAGCTTGGGAACCATTTCTAGACTCCGGGCAAATTAGTCATTTATCCAAACAGGGATTTATGTGGCTTGCTGAAAGGCATTTTGGCTAAAAGGTTTACGTTGTAGAGTTGTAATGTGGTGTATATTCAATACTCATATATTTCATGATCTGTGAGACTTCAGGAAATGGCAGCAGGCCAGTTTCCTAATGGCTGCTGGTGAGGAAATCTTTGCATTACTGATTCACCACTGTCTTCTGGCGCCATCTGCTGGTAAATATGGCAATAAAGATGTCAAAAACACCAAAACCAAACTTGATTTTGTTTTGTTTCCTCAGTATGATCAATGTTTTTTTTCACCCAAACCCATTAAGCAAGATTGAAGTTGATACAACTTAATAAAAGCAACATTAACTTCGTAATCCAACTATTTTTAATACTTGCCAAAGTTGCATTTAACCTAAGATTATTGGTTTTTTGACTTTAAGATCAGTAGAAACCCTGTATTTTGCTCTCAGCTCCAGTCATTTTCACTCCATGTATGTATATTACAACAAAATCATATCTTTTAAATTTAAATACTGGCCTAATGATTCCCATTGCACTCCCATTAAATGTTGTTTTCTCTCAAGACTTTTTGACGTCACAGCGAGAAGAGCTCAGGTGTAAAAAATAAAATTAACGATGCCTGAACTCCATTAACTGCTTCAGTTTCTCGGTTCACTGGGACACTCGAGCGTAATGAGCGTTAATGTGATTAGCAACACCTGTGCTCTTACTGCTATAACAAGTCAAACACTGTGAAACAGGCCTGTTTATGCCTGCTGACCATCGCTTTTAATGTTCGTTTTATCAAACAAAATCCTGACAAAAATACAAAAACTTAAACAAGAATTAATGGAGACTTGGGACAAACACCTCAGAACTGACAAATGAAAATTGCATAAAAATAAATCCCCCAATACTGGCAAACCAGTGAGGTGCAGAACTGATCAGTAAAGACCAGTGTATACTTTCTTAGAAATCAAATTCAATGCTTTTTAAGACCTCAAAAATCCTTCTGACATCTAAAATAAAACCTTAAATAATTAGACAGAGCTTTTACTTGCAATTTTCATGAAATCCTTCATTTGAACAAGATATTTTGAAACAATAAATTAAGGTAAATTGCTGTTCTGACTGTTTTTGTTAGATGAGAACATCTGTGGCAACATTTCAATGTTTCTTTTTTGTCCTCATCCAGAGGTCAAAAGGTAAAGTTCAGTTTAAGAACAGCTGCCTTGGCCGTATTTCAGCAGATGATACAGATCTTGTTCTTTGCCTCCTTACAACTATTTTCCATGTGACTTAAAGCGAGCAATCAAAATAGTGCTCTGTATTTGTTGAATCCAGTGATTTCAGCTGAACAAGCCGACATCCCTGTTAGAAGAAAAGCTCTAAGCGACCCATCTATACAGTTTCATGTGTAGGAAGGAAAAAAAAAAGACAGAAAAGAAAATTTTGTTCCTCCAATTTATTATGAAAATGTACAGGGGAATTAACGGTAGGACTTCTGGTAGCGGGCACGAGCTCCAGGTCCACCGAACTTCTTGGACTCGCAGCGACGTGGATCGGCGACCAGCAGGGTCCTGTCGTACTGGATCAGGATGTCCTTGATCTCCTTCTTGGAGGCCTCATCCACATCTGCACAAAGGACAAAACACATTTGACATTATTCTGCCAGTTCTTTTATATAAAGAGTCACTACATCCTGCATACTTTAATGTGTCATTCTCAGTTAGCTCTTTGCTCAAAACACATTATGAGCCTGTTGTAATTTTACACTCAGTAAGACTTCAAAGTGGGCAACATTATATTATATATACTGTGAAAGCATCCTCTGACTACATAAATTCTATGAGAACGAGTCTTTTGCATCCCCTACTCCACATTCTGCCTAATATTCAGTCTTCAGGGACCACAGTGCCAAAACTTAGCTGCATTGCTCTGACATTACATCACCATTTCAGAGTATTCAGCACACAATGTGAGCACACAGCTGAAATGCTTAATACATATACACCTCAGTGACAATTAAGCTTTGGAAGGGTTAAATATTTCTTGTGACAGCCCTCAAAGTTTGAAGGTTTCATTACAGAATTACTGATCTGTATTCCTGATGTTAAAACTACACCGCATCGCTCAAAACACATTTCTGAAACTTAAAATAAACGGTCCTGCTCTGACAAGCTGTCATCTGTCTTGGATGTCCACCGATGTGCAGCCTCACTTAATATCCATGTATCAATTTTACTTTCAGTACGCAGGTCATATCACCTTATATAAAAAATCTAAACTACTTCTCTACGCAAGTTTGCTTAGGAACAAACAAAGTTTTAATCAATTTTCAAACAAATATTGACATCTATTGTCCTGAAATGCAGCATGTGCTTATGAAATTCAGCATTTCCCAAGTGTGGCCCAAGTGTATTTTGTTGAAATATTTACAGTGAAAGCATAATTCAAGTTTGTGCACTGAACAATATTTAATACTCACACTTCTGGTAGTAGGCAACCAGGGATTTGGAGATGGCCTGACGGATAGCTGGAAGACAACATTGACAGAAAGTAAGTAACAATGTGGTAAGAAACTGCCCTCTAACAGGTAAATATGATACAACTAAAACTGTCCAATGTATCAATACTTTCTCAATAACAAATTATTAGATTAAAAGTATAATTCAACACTATTGAAAGTACTGAAGCTATTAAAAAAAAAAAAAGACTGAAGTGCTAATTTAAAGACATCAGTTCAATCTTTATTGTTCTGCCTGAAACTTGGCTTGCAGCCTTGCAAACTGTGTCCAGTGATTTCTGTACCAGCACTGTATGCAGATTGTTAATTTCAAAAAAATAAATATTCCATTTTGCGTATTGTGACAACTCTAGATGCAATAGATTTATCTGTTCATTCATATCTGTTCTGCTTACCGTAGATCTGTGCGACGTGTCCACCACCCTTCACTCTGACTCTGATGTCAACACCAGCAAAACGCTCCTTGCCCAGCAGCAGCACTGGCTCCAGAAGCTAAAAGAGAGCAAATCAGTGAGGCCAATCATACATTTTCAAAATCATCAAGACAAACTACCTTTGACACCAGGACATTCACAGGTGTTTTACAGAAAACTGGATTTTTCTGGGCCACAATGATATGAGAGAGAAAAAAAATAAATAAATGAAGATATACTGCCAGCTATCACAGTGATCCCTCAAATGTCCTTATCAAACATGTGAAAAAGATATGAAAGTAGGATATTTTACAGTTTAATAAACTTTACTGTCCAAAATAACATCTGGGCACTGAATTCCCTATAAATTACAAGCATTGTGGATTATGTTCTGCCAAAAAAGGTTTCATATTGGCAAATAACAGACTGCTAAAGTTGTGATTAGGGACAGTATCAAGATCTGGTACCAATCCTGTCAATAGCAAAATATCAATATGCTCATAGACAAACAATACTACCAATATTAAAATAATCAAAAATCATCAAATGAAACAGCTGATAGGATCAAATCTTCAAAAGTCTGGACTGACTTTTCTAAATTATGAAAATGCATCTACATCTCTACAACAACTCAGTAAATACTGGATGTATTCAGTCATTTTTATCACTGTGTAGTATCAAAAAGTATCAAAACACAGAATCAGCATTGTTAAAAATCATAAGGATACTCATGCCCACATGTGATAGGATAATTAATCCATACTAGTTCAGGGGCACAGATGCATGGCAGGACTTACAGCATCACCGCAAGTTTAAAAAAAAAAGCTTTAAATAATAAATTTAGTACCATAATGTAAGCAGTTAGGCTAGAAAGGACAACAGGTCGACACTATACATTGTTTTGAAATGCATAATGATGAAAGATCAGGTGACAACTCACACATGGAATGCTGCACTGCTCACATCCATCTATCACTGCCCCATTAATTACAGATGTTATAGGTGCTGCCCTATATTAGCCATGTGCACCCAGATGTTAAGCACCTTTCAGTTGGGGACTCACCTTGTACTGGAGAGTGGCAGGCTCCACCATCTCCAGGGGTCTGCCGTTCACCTTGATCAGGCCATTTCCCCTCTTGCAGTGGGCAACTGCGGTGGCCGTTTTCTATGACAGAACCACGATCATCAGTTACTATCAGAAACATATGAAAAGCTGCATTTCACTCAGCTTACACACATAGGATAAGCGAATAAAAGACCTTTCATCCTTCAGTTCATTCAGACGCGGTTGGTAAAAATTTGTGATTTCTCAGGCCATGTGATGGATACGGACACCCTGTCTTCACAGTTGAGGGAATACTGTTGCAAGCATTTCCAGTTATGTAATGAATTTGTATGACTGCTTAAGGAGACGTGAGCTAAATTTGATCATTGTCATCCTCTGTAAGGTAAGGTATGAAAAGCCAAACCACTGCTAGCAAGTAGGCTAGCTTGTCACGCTAACTAGCGCTGCTCCAGTACACAGCTAAACCGACCGGTGGCTAACCCAGTAACAATCTTACAAGTGATTTGCAGTCATGTACAACAACATTAAAGCTTCAAGCAAAGTTTCACAACGTCTCAGAGCCATTTAGGCCGAAATAACAGTTTAATTACGCCGGTATACCGGTGTAAAACTACGACACACCACCACTTCATGTTAGCTAGTTAAGCTAATGTGCGCTAGTCAGACAGGGCAGCCACAACACTGCACGTGGAATAAATGTCTATATTTTACTTACTTTACGTCCAAAGACCTGGACCGATTGCAAAGGACCTTTAGCTGGCATGTTTCTGAAACACACAGGGGACAACAGTTACATTAGAAACCAGTGAATGACGATAATTTATACTATTTTAGCGGATCAGGCTGAGGAACATACCGTCTTCAGCTAGGGTGCCGTACGGAGAGACCGACGGGGTTTCACGTGCGGAACATCAGGGGCTATTGCGCGACACTTTAGACGTGCTTTGTGGCAGGATTTACGACAGTTGCTCTCGCTCTACCTCCATTTTGCAGTCTGTGCTCTTCAACTTTGTAGTTACTGACAGAAATACGTGTTTCTTCATAGTGAATGGAAATTGAATCACTACAAATCACCACATATTTGGCAAATTGACGGACAGTTTTTTGGTGCGTCATTAAGTCCTGGAAATTGTTTAAAAGGCGACTTTAGCTGGTCTTTCCTATTAATAATGATAGATAGATAGATAGATAGATAGATAGACACTATATTCAGTGCTTAGGAACATTTTGGGTATTCAGTAGCTCACATATAAATTTAAAATTCAGTAATAATGGGTTAAAACAGGGTTGGTAGGTAACAAAATACAAATACAAAGATACATTACACAGGTTTTTGTTTTGTTTTTTTGTTTTTTAAAAAGACAAAATATATTGTGCAACAATAAACTCACATCAACTCCTATTATCACCTTAAAATGTTTTTAATCGAATGCAATGGTCGTTGAGTTGTAACTTCACATGGGAGCCTCTGTTATTTTGACAGCCATAAAGTAAAGGGACGTCAAAACAATTCATAAAACCTCATTATATAAACCCCATAATAAAAAAAAGACATTTAAAAGTGATTACTTTGCGCTCCAATGCTATCCAACATCCAAACACTGTATGAGAGAAAAAAAAAAAGTGGTTACACGCTAAAAATCTAGAAACATTTGGAAATAGTTAATGGATTTTACTACCAGTTAAGATGAATTGCATTTTCAGAGGAGGAAAAGTAGCTGTCTAAACAACAAAAACCAGAAGAAGCAGCAGCACTGTTCTGCTGCCAACTAGAGAGGAAGGGTCAGGATACAGTGTAGGAATCTTAGTTTCTTTACATGGATGCCTTTAGAAATTGTGATAAGTTGCACCCATCGTATAAACCATGTCGATAAGGTTGACAATAAAACGAATTGTTTATTGAATTAAATCTGTAATCAGTTACTTTTTTGTAATCTGATTGTGTAATAGAAGTACACATACAAGTCATATAAATATTCCATTACTACCAAACCCTGGTGTCCACAGAAGTCCCAGTGGTCTGGTTTATGTCAGCCTGTGATCATATTTTGAGTCTCCTCCTCATCCACTTGTCTCCATCCCTACACAACAGCCCCCTCTAGTGTTGGTGATATTAATAACATAATTTTAAGTGTGACATCATTGCCATCTCAGCTGGGGGCAAGGTTGTATCATCAGCCAGATGCTGTCTGGCACAGATCAGTGCGGAGCATTAATTTGCCTTACACTGCAGGCTGACAGTTTACATCAAACTACACTGACTCCCTGCACCTTGGTTTCATCAAACCTCATTTTTTTAAGCTGGTGGTGGTGAGCCAAACCGCAGAGATCATGTGGTTCAGCACTGCTGGGGGCTGAGGAGCGCAGGGTCAGGGGTATGGGGAATCGGACATGACATGGGAAAAAGGAAGTGGGGAGCTTTGATGACATCAAATATCAAACTGTAGTCCTACACAAGAGACAGTCTTTGATGTGACCACAATGTTGGACAATGTTGATGTGACCAGACCCTGCAGTTTGTGGCAGGAAACTGCCATCAAACGGTCCCTTTCTCTCTGCTTTCTCAGGATTCAGCACGAAGGTGAAGTGCACAAAAACAAACGGAGCCTTTGTGGCGATTGAGTCAGGATGAAAAATTGTACCAGGAGCCTTGCGAGGGACACTCGTGAAGAATCTCAAGCACACACATCCTGCAGATGAGAGGAAAGTGTCAGCTTCAAGGCACCGTCTTACCCTTAAAGGAGGGAGGCAGCGGGGCCATTCCTGGGTCAGAGAAGGACTGAAGACAGATTGCATCCTGGGAATCTGTATACAGTGGCGTGAGTCATGTGTGCGGTGTGCAGTGCCTACCTATGGCTGACATTTACTACAGCAGGACTGGTGTTTATAGTGGCGGCCACGGGTGAACAGGCACCTGGCTTCTTTTATTGTCAGAGGGAGTGCGTACTCCCCTCGGGGCTGCCTGATGAGCCGTTCTGAACTGATAATAGTTTTTGCTTCTTTCAGTCTCAGCATCAGCGCTGCCTCGACTCCAGAATTCAAACCACAGTGGTGCGCATGGAGCCTCATTTGTGTGAGAGCTTCGGATTTGAAGACGTGACAATCACCCATCCTCTCCCGCGGTTTTATCTCCCCCTTTTTCACTACTCAGGCCTTTAAGCATTTTGAAAAGAAAGTTCTATTCTTAAAGATGAACTAGTTCTGTTTTTGGCCACTTGAGGGCACTGGAATGAGCTGTAGGCCCAACATAAGTCACATGAGCTTATATATTTTATATCACCTTATAAAGTTGTTATGGTGAACATATTAGCAAACAGCTAGGCAAACACATGAGCAACATTTACATTAATATGAAGAGGAATTACTTTATTAATCCTCCTCTGATTAGTACTTTATTACACACACACACAAACACACGTCTGGACCAGAGTTATTATAGTTTTGACATCACTTATATTATCATATCTAGAAGTGTGTGGTGGTGTCTGTATCTGCAGAGACTCTCCCCCTCTGCCTGTATTTTCTTATTTTCTCATTATTTTTTACTGCGCTCAGGATGCAATATTGACTCAAAACATCGGCATTTGATGGCCGGAGAATGAGAGTCAACAATCAACTATCTTTCTGGCCCGTTCTGGTGCGTTTAAGAACAGCTCTGACAAATCCATCTGATTCTATCTTTAATTCAGTCGAGTTTCATTTAGTTCCCAGAGTGGGTTTACTCATTTCAGTTTAGTTTTTATTGTTTAAAAATGCTCAGTTTTACTTAAGTTTTTATTAGTTTCAGTTGTTTTTGTGAATTTTTTCCTGTCTGGGCCAAGCTGACTCACAGCTATGCAGACATCCCAGAAAGCTTAAAATAAAAACAGAATGCAATCATTTGCAAAAAAACTTCTCAACCTATATCAAATTGAGTACAGTGCAAAGACAAAATACTTCGAGGGGGCCTGGTCGCTCAGTTGGTAGAGCATGCACCCCATATATTGAGGCTGTGGGTTCGACTTCTGTTCGACCTCTTTGCTGCATCTCATTCCCGTGTTCATCATAAAAGCCCAAACAACATATTTTTAAAAAGACAGTATATTTTATGTTCAAACTAATTGACCTTATTGTTTTTTTGTAAATATGCAGTCAATCTGAATGTGATACCTGTTACATGTTTCCAAAAAATTTGGGACAGGAGCATGTTTACCACTGTGACACATCATCTTTTCTTTTAAAAACACTCAGTAAGTGTTTGGGAACTGAACACACTAATTGTTGAAAGTTTTGAAAGTGAAATTCTTTCTCATTCTTGCTTGATGAACAACTTCAGGTGCTCAACAGTTCAGGGTCTCTGTTCGTATTTTGTGCTTCATAATGCACCACATATTTTCAGTGGGAGACAGGTCTGGACCGCGGGCAGGTCAGTCTGAACTCTTTCACTATGAAGTCACACTGTCACACTGTTGTAACATGTGCAAAATGTGTCTTGGCATTGTTATGCTGAAGCAAGCAGGGACGTCTCTGAAAAAAGATGTTGTCTGGATAGCAGCACATGTTAGCCTGTGGAGGATAGTCCTTTTACAGCCAATCATGATACTGTCACTTGTTACCAATCGAGCAGTTTACCATTTGAATGTCCCAAACAGGTGTTTTTTGATCAATCCACAACTTTCCCAGTCTTTTGTTGCAGCTGTTCCAATGGAATGTGTTGCAGGCCTCAAATTCAGAAGTGCAGGGTGCATATGTACAAAATCAATAAGTTAATTAACTAGAACATTAAATGTCTTGTCTTTGTACTGAATTCAACTGAAAATAGGGTAAAAAGCATTTGCAAATCATTGCATTCTGTTTTTATTCAGGCTTTACACAACACGAAAGGGGAGGGTGAGACAAGACGTTTGCGATCTGCGAGCTTCTCACATTTCAGATCTGCTCTCACACAGCGGTGAAGTAAAAGAAGAAAACCGAGAGATGGTCTGTGTTGAAATGAATGAAGACATACCGAAGGTGCTTGGACCT